>CAEFZY010048229.1:0-129363 GCA_903066815.1 Brachyrhaphis roseni | reverse complement strand
GCGGCCCAAAAATATTCTTTTAGGGCTGGTAAACCCAGACCTCCTTTATCTTTTGGGAGCTGAAGTGTTTTATATCTGACCCTAGGTTTCTTCCCATTCCATATAAACCTTGAAATCCATCTGTCCCATTCTGCAAATTGTTTTTGCGGGATAGTCAATGGCAGGGACTGAAACAGGTATAACAGTCGTGGTAAAATATTTATTTTAATTAACTCCACTCTAGAGCTGAGATCCAAGCCAATGTCCATCCATCGCCCCAGGTCCTTCTTAATATTGTGGTTTATTTCTAAATAATTTGCATCATAGAGTTTGTCAATTGTTTTGGTTATGTTTACCCCCAAATAGTTTATAGATTTTTCATTCCACTTGTGTCCCATTTTTTTAACTCACCCAGATGATGCAAAGATTACAAGGTCCTTTCTATTTAATGAGTTAAAAATTTTAATGCAATTATTTATTTTACAAACAGTGGCTCCACCCAGAACTTTTGCATTTTGTGCGTTTCTACTAACATGTGAAATTTGCAGACAGCAGCGATGGATGACAAAGTTGCTTCTCTTGCCTCTGGGGGCTAATTTCTGCTTCAAAAAATGATTTGATTGGATGCTATCTGCTATCTAGCTATCAAATGTTTTGGTTTTTGCACATTTATTGAAACATAGTTCAGATATAATTATGTAAAGGACATGGAAATAATGTGCAGGCATTCAGCGTTCCGCTGGAGGAAGGCTTTAGGGGTTTAAGCTCCTTGACATGGTCACCCTCTTCTTTAAGGTGTATGTGACGTAGCACATCGATGCTACGTCACATACTGCTTACTCAGCAGGTTTCTTATAAATACGTCCTACCTGTGGAAGTTTTGTTTCATGTGTTTTATTTAATCAAAGATTACGGTAAGCTTTATTTCATTTATTTTATACCTGTTTTTTATAAGCTGCTGAATTACTTCATGTTTTTGCTTTACATGACAGGCAGCTTATAACTGGTTTTACCGTCTACTGTAAACAAGTCATTGTCTTGAGGTTAATCAGGACAAAATATGTTGTTTTTGGGCTATTTTGTCCCTTTATTTTAAAATATTTTAGTTTAATTACACTCTTTTTTTAATTATTAAACTTTGCTAAATAGATGTTAGCGAAACTATGTGGGATTGAAGCTGTGTAATAGTCGTGTAATATCAGTGTATATTAATCATATACTATCATTTCAGGAACACAATGACCTGTTTGATGGACACATTGTGGCTGCATTTGATAAAGTCTGCCATACAAAAGTATTAATGCGCAAAAGAGTTGTGGTAATCTGTATTTGTCTGTATTTAATTTAATTCCAGTAAAAACGTGTTTCCCCTGTCCGATACTGTTTTATTCTTACAAACACCTCTGTATTTAAAATATTTTCAACAGGTAGGATATTCTAGTAAAAGGATTAGTGCATACATCTATAGATTTTATTTTAAATGGTAGAATATTCAGATGAAGGAAGTGATCTTGTGGTTTTGTCATGTATGTAAATTGTTCCAATGCTAAGCTAAGCATAACTCCTAAACGTCCACTTCAGTCCCGTCACTCAAATAATGTTATCCAATATATATATCTCTCTATATATAGATTTATATATATATGTATATATATAGATATATATATGTAGTTTTCTGTTTGTAAACATGACGGTAGCAGTTTTGGACAAGTAGCACTGACAGATAGACTTAGCCATCTATCCGTGCTACGGTAGGAAAATCTGACGAGGTAGCACTGATAGTCAGAACACCAGCAGAAATCTAGTTTAGTGATTTCTGAGAAGGAAAGAAAGGACTGGTGAACTCAGCAATGCAAAAAAAACCCTGGACATCCACAGAACAGCAACAGTGATGGCTGATTGCAGAATAAATCAAGTCTACCACATGGAGAAGTCTGGAAAGAGAAGAGAGGCTAGATTGAATTTCAGTAAAGAAAAATCTTTAAAAAAAAAAAAAAAAAAAACAGCCCAGTTCTGGAAGAACATTCTTTGGAAAGAAGAAATCAAATTCAACATCTACCAGAGTAAGGCCAAGAAAAGAGTTTCAAGAGAAAACATGGAACAGTTCCTGATCCAAGGTCTACCACATCATCTGTAAAACATGGCAGAGGCAGTGTGATGGCCTGGGCTTACATGGCTGCCAGTGGCACTGGGACACCAGTGTTTATTGGTGATGTGACAGAAAACAGAAGCAGCTGAATGAATTCTGGGTTGTTTAGAGACATAATCCAGTTAAATTCATACTACAGATGAGTAATGACCCAAACAACCCAGGAGTTTATTAAAGCAAAGAAATGGAATGATCCTGAAGACAGAGTCCATCACCTGATCTTAACCTAATTGATGATGTATTTCACTTGTTAAAAGACTAAACAGCTTAAGAAAGGTGCACAAACAAACAGCAAAGGCCTGGCAGAGCATTACAAAGGAGGAAACTGATGGTCACGAATTCAAGACAGCATATGTTATTGTCAAGTACTAGATATTAACATTTTATTTTCAGTTGTTTAATTTGTCCAGTTACTTTTGAGCCCCTGAAATGAAGGGATTGTGATAAAAAATGCTTTAGCTCCTCAGATTTTCATTGAATTAGAGCTAAAAGTCCTGACTGTAAGAGTGTGAGGAGCTTCAGCCAGCAGCAGCGCTGGTGTGTGAGTCTGAACTCAGCCAGGTTACGTGACGACAGTTCAGGTCAGAGACCCGACTCTTGAAGGGTCAACCGGTCTGTCCGCCAGGAGGCCTGGGATGAATGAGGAAGGATGGGAGGTGAAAGATCGAGTGTTGAGAGTAAAGAATGTGACCACTCAGTCTGAGAGCCAGAGCTTCCAGGCTTCTGTCTCTTATGTGCATATGGTTCAATTTTATGTTGAAATTATGCTAATTTGATCTTCTAAATAAAGGGCTCATTTTGATCTTTCAATGTATTTTCACTCCTCCTCACACATTTGTTTATTTGTCACGTTTTCACAAATTGTTTGTTGTTTGTATATAACGACAGAATGTGCTGGTCCATTCATGAGCTGGGAAATAAATTTTATACATCTTAGCAAATCTTTGTTTTTGTGGCCAGGACTTTTAACACATTAATTTTGATTAATTAATTAATTACATAAATTACATGAAGTCTTTCCGGCTGGAATCTTCATATTTAATCCGTTTCTTGTACGCCTGTAAATCTGATGCAGATTCTTTTGACATTTGACTGCAAACATTCAGAGGACGTCGTCTGAATATTCAGTGCTAGCTGAGCTCATCCTGTCTGTCTGACTTCAGTAACACAAAAGTTCAAAACAGAAACAGAACATTTTGTTTTCCATTTTTTTAAAAAGCTTCATATTTGGCTGAAATTTTTCTTTGTATCTTTTTGTGTTTTTGTTTTTATGTAACTGTACAGTTTGTGAGAAACAAGTCCTGCTTCACTCAGCAGCCAGCATTACTAATTAGTTCTCTAAATTCAGATCAATGTATCTAAAATACGGATGGTGTCCCTTTGCACAGCAGAAACCAATCTTTAGGTTGAATCTAAAGCTTGGGACATGAACTCGTTTTCTTCCAATGTGACGCCTCCCCCTCATGACCCATAAATATCCCGTCTGTCAGCGCGGCAGTGACAGTGTTAAAGGCTCAGCTCCAGTCTCCTCCTTCTATGTAAATATCCGTGTAAGTGAGCGGGACCCGAGGCGGGGAGAGGAGAGGAGAGCGCTCCCTGAATGAGGAGGCGGACGGGGGGAGTTGTCTTCACGGATGTGCGCCCCTCTGCAGCTCGGTACACGGAGGTGTTGTGTGTGTCGGGGTGTGTGTGTGTGAGTGTGTGTCTGTTCCAGCCTTTGTATCAGCTCGGAGGAGAGAAACCACGAATCCTTTGGATGCAGTCATGTCACGAGCGCCGTGCCTCGCCACGAGAGCATCATCAGAATAATACAGGCTGTTTTAATCCACGCAGGCGACAAAAGGACATTAAGGAATAAAGCTATGGGTGGGCAGATAACGAGAAATGCCTTGTACGGTAAGGATTAAACCCTAATAACATTATTATTATGAAATACATGCAGAATCGATCATGTTTGGGGATAAAATGTTTCATTCATGGGAGCTTGTTGTGCAGGTTGAGTCGGCAGGTACCATGTTGCCACTACAGCCTATTCTTTGGTCACAGTGACGTCACTCCGGTGATCAGAATAAAGGTCTGGAGGCGCACGGCTCAATCTTTTGTCATCCAACACGACGTCACCTCTGGTTCCTGCTCGCCCTGTCTGGCGTTGCAGCCACGAGGTGTTTATCCGGAGCCGCTGCGCAGGGGCCGGGGCCGGGACCGGGGCCGGGACATGGGCCGGGACCGGGACATGGGAAGTTGTGGGGTTTCCCTCTGCTGGAGTTTCCCTCGTTTAATAAACAGACGCTCCTTGAGCTGCAGCTGCGCTCTGACAGCCGGGCTGCGCTGTCCTCAAGCTGCTTCAGCCGGATGCATGGCTTTGACTTTCTTTTATATGAGGAGCTGCTAATGGAGATCAATAGTGTAGTGAAATGTAGGCCAGCAAATAGCAAAAAGCCCCGCAGAAACGCAGGAAATGATGACTGCCCCGCAGACGGCTCTGTTTAGGTTGAGGTGAACCTTCAGGAGGTTAAGCTGTGACCCCGCTCCTGCAGCCTGTCCTGGTCTGGACCACCTGATCGTCTCTAATTAAAGCCTCAGGATGAATCCAATTACTGTAAGCAGGACAGCAGGAAGAGCTGCAGGATCAAGGTCGAACACCCCACAAAGTTATCTGATGTCCTCTGTAATTATTTATTGGCTAAAGCAAAAAAAGTGTTTTGGAAATGTCAATGGAAGTTTTCTTGTTCCTTTTTTTTTTTGTTTTGTTAAATAAAAAAAAAGTTTTAAACATTACCTTTTCTGAAACTAGGTTCATTTTAACCAAATGAAATTTTGGTTATTATTGTTATTACAGTGGGCCGCCATCTAAAAATGGTTCATACAGGAGTTTTCTGTGGAACATAACTCCAAAATGTCACAGAAAATTTGCCTATTAGTATTTTAGAAAGAAAATGTTTGGGAAGCTGAAGTACAAATTTTCAATGCTTCTTGAAATGCTATTGGCTGCCGTTTGCAAAAGGCCAATCTGGGAGAGCTTTTTGTTGGTGCTCATTGGCTGAAACCACAACATAAGGAGGACCATGGATGTTAGGTTCTGTAGTGAGTAATACTGAATGTATTACAGTAATGCATATTAATATGCACATTAATATGCACATTTTTCTTTCTCTGGTAAATCACCTCCATGGATTTGGTTTAAAGCAAACAGTCTGTTTGTGCCAGTGAGGAGGAGAAGAAGAAGAAGAAGAAGAAGAAGAAGAAGAAGAAGAAGAAGAAGAAGAAGAAGAAGAAGAAGAAGAAGAAGAAGAGTGGGTTTAGCTAAATTTAAAATTAAACAGCAACTGTTTCTATGACAACCCACTGACCATTGACAGAAAGTGTCATATTTCTTCCACAGTTTTTTTTTTTTAATATCTTTTGGTTGCTGTGAAACAAAATTAAAAACAGACATCCTTCTTTTAATTTACATCTCAGCATGTGAGAAGATATTAGCTTTCTTTTACTGGTGAACTTCCTCTCTGAAGATAGTGGAAATGCGAACATCTGAGTGGCGTTTGGATGCTGAGTTGGTCGGTCGGTAATTGTGTAATCGCTGTGTGGGAGCTCCACTTTTGTGGTCCGATTGACTGGAAGTGGGCCAGCGTCTGAGGCTGACTGCATGAAGCGTCTGTCTGTGTTTGTACTGAATCTGAGGGAACCAGATAGAAATAAGGAGATAAGCTGCTGATGATATGCCTCTGGATGTTTAATTGTAACTAAAAGCTGCTGGTAATTCCTTTTTTATAATTATTTTTTTGCTGCTGTGGTGTTTCAAAGTGGGGTCAACGCTGCTATGGGCCTGAAGACTCTTGTTCAGCTTTGTGTGTGAACCAGGGTTTGACCTTTAGACAGGTCACCTCAGTGCAGCAGCCACATAACAACTGAGGTCAGTGGCTAATAGCTTCCTGCCTGCCTTCAGTCACTAAACGCTGCATATTAACACCCCCCCTCTGCTCCTAGCCTGCCAGGGAAGCATCATTGTGCTCCACCGTCAGCGGCTCAGATATTATTATATATTGATGACTGTTGCATAATCCTGCGCGTGAAGACAATACAGTAAGTGGGCCAACATTGGTGGGCCGTAGGGGGCAACGTCAGCTGTAGCTCATCAGTGCATCGTCTCACCTTTCACTACCAGGTCAGCGCTGTGTGAATTATTGAGAACGCATTCAACTACGGCCCATGGTAGCCATCTTTATTGCCTCACTGTATTCAGGTTTTAGTGGATTATTTTATTGAAGTATTCTGTTTGTTTAAACTGCACAACCAGAATTAGCTTGAGATTTAAGCCTAGATTCAGTCAAACATCACACTGCAAGCCTGGGAGATGATTAAATGAAATCAAACCAAAAGCTGTGGTTACTCCTAGTCATACATGACTTAAGGGGAAAACCAGGGGGACACCTGCCAGTTTGCGGTTTATGTATTCTCAGACTGTGGAATATGATTCCAAATAATTCCCCTAAAATTCACCGCTTCGCTGACTCCTTTTGAGCTCTTATTTTGAAAATAGAAAGAAAACGACTGCAAATCAGTCATTTGGTTGGGACTGTAAAAGTTGTTCTCAAAAACATTTTTAAAAATGTTTTTAAAGTGACTGCATTTAAACCTGTTTCCTCAGTTTTAACGTGAATTTAAGTAGGTGGAAACATGCTTTTGAATTAGTGCGGGTTTATTGAAAATCTGGCCACATTATAATTGACTTTATCTGAGCAAACTTAGAAAAGAAAAAGAAGGTAAATAATTGTAAGGGGTCATGATGATGAGATAAGTAACTTCATAACTGGATGATGTTTCCATCAAAATTTTTAGCAAGTTTTCACAGAAGAATCCATGAAAAAATGAGACCACAACATTATGAGGTGTGAAAAATAAAACTACTGAATGAACATGAGCTAATTCAGTTTTAATATATGTGAAGTGAATTTGAAAGTAAATGAACTGCAATGGAAAATATTAGCCCAGTTTTCATTGCAGCTCAATGTAATTCTGACACTAACAAACATTTAAAGGTTTAAGGAAAAGCAATTTCATAATTAGTCTGTAGAAAAGAAGCTCTCTCTCTCTCTTTCTCTCTCTCTCTTGATCTCTCTCTCTATCTCTCTCTCTCTCTCTTGCTCTCTTTCTCTCTCTCTCTTGCTCTCTCTCTCTTTCTCTTGCTCTCTCTCTCTTTCTCTTTCTCTCTCTCTCTCTCTCTCTCTCTCTCTCTCTCTCTCTCTCTCTCTCTCTCTCTCTCTCTCTCTCTCTCTCTCTCTCCAGTTGGATCCCCTCCCCAGCTCTTGTAACATTAATGTTGGAATGAGTCATCCATCAGTGCCCTAAAGCTGACTGAACAAACTGATCTGTCACTGCGTTGCTTAGCAGCACTTCAGCCTAATGAGTGATGGGCCTACAGAGAATCTTTGCAACCTGTCCCCAGGTAGAGTAGCAGCTTCACAGCTTCAGTTACTGTCAGTGCCATGGAGATCTGCATATCAGGTTTCACACCGACTGCCTGTAGCATCGGTCAAACATGTGAGCAACATGAGCTGCACTTTTAAAAACTGCACAGACGAGCTGGGAGTTTACTGTAAACCCTAAACGAGGTCTGCAGGCATGAAATGATCATGTGTGTGATTAATAGTGGCTATTATACTGCGATTCACATCCCGGCTGCTTTTGCATCAGGATGAAATGCCATTCTGTCATGAGTCAGTGGGGCTGAATACATCATGCAGACGGCGCTACGTAAACATCATTAAGGCAGTGTTTGTCACTGCCCTGTGGGCTGCCTGGTAATAAATGATGACACATGAAAATTGATGCTTCCAGCAGATCTTAAAAAAATCTTATTTGAAGAGAAATACTTAAGATGAGCATTATGGTTTAGTTTATATCTTAATTTTGGAAAAGGTTGTGGCTGTTCACCTTGCAGCTGCTTTAGCTTTGTGGATCATTTCATGGAGCTCATTCTGAAGCTGAGTCTGTGACATTCTGATAAGAAGAGACGGCCGGCTCCTCTGTTGTTGGGTATTTGCATAACCTCTATGCAGATGATTAAGGCATTCGTGTCTTTTAAACCTTGTGTTCTTAATACTTCTTGTAGATGTGTCCTATGCTGTTCAAACTTTATATTTAAAATACTAATTGTTTGTTCGTGTACATCTGAGGTTTATTTTCACTAACGTCCCAAAATCAAATTTGTTTTTGTGTTAATACAGTATTTAATCATAGAGTATATTGTGAATAACACATTCAAACTTTCATGTCTTCAGGTACCACAGGTTGTTTAAGAGTCAGCTAAATACTGAAGGGTGTAGAGTATCAAACTTTCCCCCAAACTCAGGACCTCCATCACTTCTGAGCTTCGACTCTGTAGAGTTGGGATGCTTAAAACTTATTAGATTTGCTTTGGTTAATATTTACTTTATTATTTGCAATTTGTGTTTTTGTGAAGCACAAAAACTTTAAATATACTCTAAAAATCTAATTAAAATATACTCTAAAAAATGAAATTGACTTACTTTGCTTTCCTGACTTGTGTGTGTTTGCAGTTTGTTGCTTTTTTACAACAGTGGTGAGATTGTATCTGTTATTTGACGTTACGCCCAACGCAGCTTATTTCCCTGTTCCTAAATGGATTAAAGATTTAAGATGAGCTGCTCTGATGAACACACACACTCAGTGTGTGTGTGTTTTCACTGAAGTCTCCACGGATGAGCGTTAATCCGAGCTTTACATGGCAACAAGTGCAGAGTGTATCGACACGTGGGCTACCTGAACGTCCCCAGCTCTGATAGGTTGCTGTGAATGAATAACACAACCTGTTGTTTTTCCACGAGGCTAAAATTAGGCGTAACTGTGGCAATGTGGGACAATGTTACCTTCTGGTGCCAACCTGCTCTCTGGAGACACTGGGACTGTGAGCTGCTTGGAGCAACACAGAGAGAAACTTTAGATCCGATTGGAAAATGATTCCTCATGAACGGCTAATGGAGAATGCACTTGTGGTTTTTTTTTTTGTTTTTTTTACATCATACTTCATTGTTGATCTTATGCTGATTAACTCACTGCAAAAATTTTTTTACTATATTTAAATATTTATTTTAGAAAAAAAAAAGGTTTTATTACATTTTTGCCTAAAATGATCATCTGACTTCCTGTCACTACCTGCTCTGGTGTCACCGGTGCAGAGCTTGCTCAACACTGGCAGCAGATGGTTCAACATGTCTGGGCAAGATATTAGGAAAAGATTTCTGACAGAAGCTTGATCTGCTGTTGCATGTTCAAAACAACAAAAACATAATTTCAATAGTCATTTATTTTAGATATTGTATTCAGTAGGGAGAAACCCATGCTATATAGATCCACTGCACATATATTATTTGTTTCTGTTAATTTTCAGTATTACAACTAACGAAAATCCAAAATTCAGAATCAAAAAATGTGAGGTTAATTAAAAATAAATCTTTAATGCAGAAATATTATGCTATAGCACGCTTTGGCCTTCGCATCAAGGAGGAGAAAAGTGCAGACTCAACAATTGTCCATCAGTCACTGAAAGAATATCGACAGCACGACAAATGTGTTGGCACAGCCTGTTCGCAGAGTGCTGTGTCCAAACATATTCATGGAAAGTTTTGTGGAAGGAAAAAGTGTGGTAGAAAAAGATGCACAAACAACAAGGAGGACCTAAGTCTTAGAAGAAATGTCAATTCAAGAGTTTAGAGATTTGCAAGATGTGGACTGTGTGTAAATAATATAATTTGAGGTCATAAAGTTCTCGATAATATTCAGGGATTCTGAGATGCACTTGAAGCGAACATGTTGTAGTGACTCTGCATTTTATATTGTTCTATTTGTAGGGTTCAGTTCCAGTTGAGCTGAACCCAGTTGACCTTATTCCTCATAAAACTGCTGTTTCTGTGTGAGAACATTTAATCTGGTGAGAAACTTTGACCAACCAAACATGTTGGATATTTTAGGCACAGTGTGTCTTCCTCACCCTGCAGTATAGAATCCTGTTTTCAGACTAAACCACTGAACTGAAGTAACAACCAGAGAATGTATCAACTTAAATCTTACTTTATCTAGTCCTAACTAAAACAAGGACAGTTTAAAATGACCTGGACCAAACCAGAGAAAGCTGGTGGGAGGTCAAATCTCTGAAACAAAAACCACTTCATGCAGAAAGAAACCATTTTAACTGAAGGCCAACACTCTGGTTGTGTTTAGATTGACTCAAAGCACGGAGGTGGCGCTCCTGTTAGGTGGTGCCGGCTTGACGCTACACATCACTTGCAGAAGCAAACTAGGAAATCTGGTCTGAGTGTCTGAACATTTTAAGTATCTGAGAACTATAGAAAATCACTCGACAGCAATAACACTAGGTGAGAAAACAATATAAAACATTTTAAATGTGGCATGGAAAATGTCTCTCTTCTCTTAATCAGTTTAAATAACAAAAAGCTTTGAATACTTCACAGATCTCCTGAGATGTTTTAATACATTTTTCTTGTTTTCATCCTGTGTGTCTACTGTAAAGTTCAGTAAAATTTGATGATTAGTTCTGCCTTCAATTTTTGGAAAAACTTGTCGTTATAATAAGAAATATTTAAGTTCTGTTTTTCTCAAGTTTTCATAATTAATGCTAAAAACTGTAATTTACTTTGTAATTTTGAAGATGTTAACAAAAATGTTGTATATATATTTTTAACTTTTCTTTCTTGGTTCGAACCCTACCCACTAAGCCTTAAGTTACCAACTTTGAGGTGTTTTGTTGTTAATTACATAATTTTCTGTGTAAAATGATTCAACAAACTGTTCAGTGCTGCAGTGAGGCTTTTTCTGCAGGTCCAGACAGCTGCAGACTTTGCTGCAGGACCGGTTCACAACTGAAGTTGGAACAAGTTAAGCTGCAGCAGGACTTTGAACAGGGTGGGGGTGTTCTTCGCTGAATGCTGCGCTATCAGACATTATTTATAGTCTTTTACAAGTCCTATTCTCTGAAAGGTTATTTTTCATCTGAAAATTAATTTAGCAACACACTAAACCTGCATAGATTGAATTTGATATTTTAATTCCTACATTGTTTTTGTTTTCTTTTTCATTCATGTAAGACTCTTTGACTATTTTTGCAACTTTTTATGCCTTTTCTTCTATTTCTTGAATGATTTTATTTGCCTCATATTCTTGGAAAGTTACACCTAAACAAGTGCTAAGAAGTTATAAATGGACATTATTTACCTGCACTACAGTACAACTGACTCTGTGATGCCTGTTTTAGCTTTGTGTTTCCCTGAGCTACATGTCCAATATTTCTTAGAAATGTCAGTCTGAGTTTCGCCCTGTTAGCTGAATTAAAAACAGGTTTGACCCGTCTGGTTCTGGCTGCCTCTGCTGAGTCAGTTCTCTGTGAAAATAGTTATAAACTCACTTAAATCAGGTTCAAAACCGAATCAGTTCATATTCATAGTTCATCACTTGAAAGTTAGGATTTAAATTCAACCTCCCAACATTGTTCACAGTTTACAAAGTAAAAATAAATAAATAAATAAAAAATACAAAACGTTGTTAAATTGGTTACCAACATTATCACATCAGTTCATTAAGACTACTTTTAATGTTGGTTGTTTTCAAATGATTCGCTTGATGCTCTGCTTCAGTAAAATCCAGATTTTATGCAAACACAGTTTATGCTGATTAATTAATCATCCACTCTTGTATCTGAAGGGTCCTAAAGAAACAAACACACACACACAAAATCAAAACAAAAAACAACAACAAAAAAAACATTGGGGTCCTTTTTATAAAAAAGTAATAAACTTTTCACTAGAAAAGTATGTTTATTTCCCAGTAGCCACCCTAAATACATTTCAGCTTCTATATCATGTAAAGCTTCAGCTTGTGACTCCAACTCTTCTTTGTGGAAAAACAGCCAATGAAATTAATTCACCCAAAGAGGATCCTCGATTAGTTGTAGCAATATACTTTGAAAAATATTTTAGATGTAAAAACAATACAATAATAATACTGTAGGCTGTTTAGTTTTTATAAATTTTAATAAAAATATTGTCACATGGACATAGTCGTGTTGTTTACGCTGCAATGCATTCTGGGTAAAATGCTTGGTCTGATTGCCTAGCTCCGTTGTTAAACCTTTTCGATTTGAACCAGAGCACTTTGAAATTGATGGGGTTCTGCATCTGTGTCCGGTCCGGTAGCAGTTTTGGCTTCACATCAGTTCCGGCAGCAGTAGCATTAGCTCCGTTAGCATTAGCTCTGTTAGCATTTAAAGAGCTTGCTGCCAGTCTGATGTTTCTCTTAGCTTCTTTCGCTCACTAGCCGCTGGCGGGGTTTAGGCGAAGCTTTGTGTATAAAAACTGTCGGCAGTGATTTGGTTTTTAGCTTAAAGCCTTCATCAGTTTTGCTCGTAGAAATGACTCAAAGTCTTTTGGAGAGAAGCCTGTTTCCATGACAACAAATTCTAGTGAAAGTGGAAGTTTTGTTGTGTTTGTAGTGAAAATTTCAATGAAAATAGCAAATGTTTTTTCTGACAACGGCACAGTTTGAGAACAGGTTCCAGAATGCAATGGCTCTAAAACGTACTGGGGCCGTTGTCTTGTAAACAGAATAAATGGATCTTTTCTGTCAAGGAATCTCTAGCTCATGCACAGTATGACTACAATCCACAGACATAAACTACCGAACACAGGTGTTACAAAAGTTTGCGGTTCCCACAGCGTCTTCTCGCTGCTCCGCACAGTCCAGGTACGGAAAATACCTGGGCGCGTTTTGTTCAGCGCTTTTATCTAGAGAACTTCAAACACAGTGAAAGCTCAAACAACTTGTTTCGGCAAAGTTATCCCACTTTTTCACTTTTTTGCAACTGTGCTGTCAACAAACATACACACATGGGGTGTGTGTGTGTGTGTCTTGCCATAGATACTCGGGGAAAAGTATCTGATGGGAAAATGCGAATCGACGGGCTTTCAGGTTGAACATTTTTACGCTTACGCACTTAGTTTCAAAGAACCTAGCACCAACTAGTGGCGTGGCGAGGGCATTGCACCTCACCATTGCACCTCTATGCTTACATTACTGTGTAAAGAAAGATTGTACTTAGAATGTCTTCATGTAAATATGTTAATAGAAAATTACATTTTCGTTGGATAATTGTCATGTAAACTGGCTCACTTTGAGCCTTTTGTCTTCTCTCTCTGAGTTGAGAAAGAGAGGGTCCTTTGGAAGTTGTGCTTGGTTCTTTCTCATTCCTTTTCCCCCCTGTGGGGCATGATCCAGACTCACTATGAAATAAATCATTATTTATTTTATTTCTTTTTAATTACAGCCAACACACACAGCGCAGCGTTGTCTAAATTTACACCAAACAAACAATAACTCGGGTAACGTTAGCCTTCCTGTGTTTACGCTGTAGATTCCAGTACAGAACGGACCCAACTGCGTCATCAACCCAGCATGCATTGCACAGGTGAAAAAAATTACAATCTCCAAGGGTGAAAGATATAGAATAAGATATAAAAAATTTGAAATAACTGACTCTTGACGTATCACAAACAGCACTGTTTTAGTTAATAGGAAAATGTCAACATCTTCAACTAATCGTGGATCTATTTAAACACCTGTCTTATTGTTCACTTCGGTTACGCTGGATTCACACCTCTCCAAACGAAGCGGATGTTCTGAGTACATGACCTGCAGTTGGATTACAGTGGACTGAACAGGCTAGTGGAAATGAACCCTTAAGGACCACTCACTTGATATTTTACTACCCACATTGAGACCCCAACCTCTACTGTGGGAACCAAGGCTCAACTCTGCAGTGCTGTTTTTGTTTGTACCCACAAACTCATCTTTAGTGCACTTGTAACTTTGTTTGTGATTCTGAATATATCTGCCACAGTCTTTTAGAAGGTGTCTTGGGTTGATTAAAATGGAGCATTAAAGTTATTAAGGGAGATGTTTCTGTAAAGTGATGTTGCTTCTGTTGATCAGATTCCAGAGAAGCTGCAGATGACCAGATTATGGGTCTATAAATATATTTTCATGGTGCGAGTAAACAAAAGGCATCTGTGTCCCAACTGATGGCTGCAGAGGGAGCCGATTCAGACGTTCAGATATGAGGGGGTTGCTAAGGAACATGAATTCACACGTAGCCTGTTTTCCTCCACAGCAGCTGCGCCTCTTTAGAGGCCGCTAATGCATTCAGCTCAATCTGCCTGCACTGCCACCACGTGTGCCCGCCTCATTCAGCACATGCATGCTGCTCAGAGTTGGCTCTGCTTAAGACAAAAGGCTTCAGTGGCGTCTTCTGTTTTAGTATTATTATTATTTTGCGGCCAGATTGGTCTGTAGACATGGTAACGGGGTGTAAAACTGGAAAGGGTCATTACTGGACAAAGAGGAGAGGACACAAAGCAAGCTGTATTCTGGGACGGTTGGCACCGAGGTCTTATCAGGTCTCCACAGGACATCTGCTCCAACCACTGGGCTGGTCTGTTAAAATCAAGTAGTTCTCTGTGATAAGGAGAGCAAGCCTGGATTGAAACCACACAACCATAAACACAACATTCACCGTAATTTCACCTCGACTCTTTCTACTGCAGCCGTGTTTTTGTAGGCAAGCGGCTGAGAGGAGAGGAATAACACCCCAGCTTTCTCTTTAACACTTTAATAAAGGAAGAAACATATTATCTTTCACTGGATCTTTCTGATTTATGATCCACATTTTCTTCTTCCCATAGATGGTTATCCAAACATGCACTGGAATGGGAAAAAGAAAAAAACATTGCTTTATGGGATATCCAAGTTCAACAGCATGTTAATCTCAAACCTGAAAAAAACTATTTTCCACACAGAAATGAGCCAATCAGAAAAGAGATAAAACAGGATGAGAGTAGCTCTATAATCCAACAAAGCAGTGGGAGAACTTTTAATATAATTGTGTTTCATGTTTGTACTTGGATTGAGTCAAATGAGAAGCAGAACCATGAGAGTTTGGGGTTTTTATTTGTAGCTCTGAAGCTCCGCTGCATACCCAGATTTTGTCCACACTAAATCAGACTGATTTGCTGTTTTAGGTTTGTTATGATTATCACGTCTATTTTCTTTATTTGGGTGTAATTTCTATGCAGTAATCTTACTGTGGCAGAGTTCCACTTTTAAACAGTATTGCAATATTAAAACCTCAACTTTGATTTCTTCCCAATAAATATGTGGTTTTCTCTGACCATGGAAGCAAGAAGATGCTAGTTCACTATTGGCAAATACAGATTTAGTGGCTTTGTGTTTCCTTCTCTTAGATTTAACACTTAATAACATTTTTACAAATGCTCCTTTGCTCATTACAAATATTGTTAAAAATGAGCCAAACCTTATGATCTAGTTCTGTAATAAGGAAAGCAAGCCTGGATTGAATCCACACAACCATAAACAATACTAATTTTTCTAATGCTAGCCTACAGGATTGATTGCAAATTCATAATAATAAAACTTTCAGAGAGACGTTTGAGCTTCCAGAAGGAAATCACAGATTTCTTCTGAGTTCAGATATAGAAGTTAATTTTATATTTCCATCTTGAAAGTTAATCACTCTGGTAAAATCGGCCCCAGTGCATGTTGCTCCTAACTAATGCATGAGCGCTGCATCTTCTATGCCAGAATACACAGAGACTTTTCCTATGCTTGTACTTGATTAAAAAGCTCAATTTATTAGGGTTTGTAAAGAAAACATTTTTATTTTTCATGCAGGAATGACATGTCTGCTATTCTTAGAAAGCCAGTTGAGAAACGCCTGTTGGAGGTTCATGAAAAAAGGAAAACTTACAGATCTTGAAACCAGGTTAGCAGGAAGTGGAGCAGAGAAACAATGAAAAACAAAAAGCCTCAATCAGATAATCAGAGGTGATGTGGAACAGCTGCTGCTGGAGGAAAACGGAGAAAACTAATTAAAACAAAGAAAGATAAAATAAGACTCATCAAGAAACTATGGAGACAAAAAACGCTGACAATTCAAAATATGAATTCAAATGTACAAGGAACAAAGCATAACAATAAACTACAAAGGATTAAACTAATATGATGAGACCTATTGAGCATAAATAAACCAACATGGAAATGATCAAAATTCAAACATCTTCGGATAATGACAATTTCGGTCAAATAAAACCTTTAAAATCGATAAAATATGTTACATTTTATGCTCAATTTTCAGTTTATTTGTTCAGTTGTTAAACAGAGAAGCTTGTTTTCAAATGCATTTTTATTTGTAAAAACTGAAAGATGTGGGAGTTTGTTTGTATTTGTGAAACATTGCAAAATAAAAACCAAACTTTGACACCCTAATGTTCATTAATTGTTTTGTTCTCAGACTCCCTTGGAGGCCCGTTCCCGTCCACCTCTCACCGATGTCACCACAAACCCAAGAGGTGTCTGCCCATCCAGTGCGGCAGCGTCGGCGGACCTTTCCCGGTCAGCCCGCTCCTTTTCCATCCAAACACCAAGGGATCCCAAATAGTCATGGACCTGGCCCAGAAGACCGTCAAGAGGCAGGCCAGCTTCTGCAACGCCATCACCTTCAGCAACAGGCCCATCGCGCTGTACGAGCAAGTCCGCCTCAAGGTATTTCCTGACCTCTTTTAAAGCTATTTGCTTTGAGCTCTCTTTTTATAAACGATGTCAGTAAAAGTGAATGTTATTCTCCTTTCAGATCACTAAAAAGCAGTGCTGCTGGAGTGGAGCTCTGCGTCTGGGCTTCACCTCCAAAGACCCCTCCAGGATAAACCCCGACAACCTGCCGAAGTACGCCTGTCCCGATCTGGTGTCCCAGAGCGGCTTCTGGGCCAAAGCCCTGCCCGAAGAGTTTGCCAACGAGGGAAACATCATCGCCTTCTGGGTCGACAAGAAGGGCAGGGTCTTCTACCGCATTAACGAGTCCAGTCCCATGCTGTTCTTCAGCGGAGTCCGGACAGCGGAGCCGCTCTGGGCCCTCATTGATGTTTACGGTCTGACCCGCGGAGTCCAGCTGCTAGGTAAGACGGCCAACAACAATCCACCCAAACAGACGTTACAAACTAAAACCTCCTTCCTGCATGTGGTCAGACCATAGTTAACAGTAGAAGAAGAAGTTTCTTAGTCTCCTTCTAGTGTTTTGATTGGGATTCTAAGGACTGAACATTTTCCACCAAAATTGTTAGAGTTTGGTGGAAAATATTTAATAATAACCTCTTGACCCTCCTTCAGTTACAACAGTAGCCTTAAAAAAGTGGTTCCCAAAGTAGGGGGTTAAGGTCGGTGTCCTACATGTTCTAACCCATTTCTCCATTGTCAAGTCTCACTCTAGCCAGTTAATGTCTGGTTCAGTTCTTGCTTGACCAGAGCGGCACTGTTTCTCAGTTCGTTGTTTCTTCTGAGAGATGTGCTGCTTCCAGAGCTGCTAAATCACAGTTTCCAAAAGTTGACGCATCTGTTCCTGGCGCTGCTCATAATTACGCTCCTCCACACTGAGCAGCTCTCTGATAGCAGACGCCATGTCCGTCGGTCCACTGCGGTGGCTTAGATGTTGTTGTTTGGAGTTTCCAGTGCCATAAATCATGGGCCAGTCAACAGACGCAGTCTGCTGTCAATCAAATGGCTTGCATGTGATAAATGGCTCAGTGCGGCTTGTACCACCCCTGAAGTGTTTATGAAATCGGGGAACAACCACACAGGATCTACTAATGAAGACAAATCTGACTGGGGTGGAACCAGTTATAGTCACATCCATGGAGAAGCAGCTTCAGATGTCAACCTAGGTCAAAAAACCTGAATCAAACAATTCATTTCCAGCCTTCTGGAGAACTTGAAGATTTGTTAGGGATGTAATTTAAATCAGCTGTGTTAGAACAAGGACACATCTAAAACCTGCAGGACACCGGCCCTTCAGGGTCAGAGTGGGACACCGCTGCCTTATGGCAGAGAAATTAGGTCTTTCAAAGCTGTGCTGATAAATCGAAAACTCGTCATATTGTTCTGTTCAAAGTGGCACAAAATGCAGACTGTCAACTGTTGCTGCAGTTTCAGTGTCACAGACATAAAGGACTGCGAAGAGTGATTTAGACATTTTAATAATAGAAAATAAAGTGAAGATTAATTAAAATGTAATCGTAATCATTGTCAGTTCAATGTTCAGCAATGATAATTTAATTTCAAGTTTTTCTCGTATTGTGCAGATGCAGTTTCTTTTGAGCCTCATTGAGGAAAATGGCTGAGTTGTAGGTTTTAACAGTAAAATGGGAGCAGAATAAAATCTGCAGTGATGTCAACAACATCTGGATGAGTTCCACATGAACTATAAAACTGAAAAGAAATATTATATAGAACAAATCCTGCAAATTCCTCTCTGAATGCTGGAAAATTTTAAGTTGATTTTCAGTTTTCCTCTTAGGAAATTGGCAGGAGATCTCTGCACCTGTGAAACTTGAATAATGTAGCCTCATTTTCTTTGTTTGTGTAGATCTGAGAATACTTCTAGGTAACATCTAACCTTGGTGCTTCTGTTTCCAACATTTGTGCCGTTGACAGAGCCCGATTTTATCTTGTCTTGTTGACTGCAAGCACATTGTTCTCTGGAAGTGACCATATCTGTGTACAGTAAAGCCTTCCATGAATCTGCAGAGCACCACTGAGCTGCAGCTGACCGATATTCTGCTCCAGTGTTTACTCCGAACCAACATGGTGGGTTTACGGTGTAGCTTAGTGTTCACACCACACAGGCAGCTCAGGATCATATAGCAGAGGCTTTCATGCACACATTGAATGCTGTCATCTCCTCTGCTGCTGTGAATTTAGGCCACAGGTCGTAATGCTTTTCTTTACTGTGTATTGGGCATGCTGAAGCTGCTTAAAGGTGATGTAAAAGTGTTTGTGTATTTTCAGGATCTTTAAGCTTGCTTCATGTGTCAGACAGGTTTTCTTTGTGATTTTTTGGTTATTGTGAAGGTAACAGTCAACAGTGAAACTGACCCACAAGTATGTAAATGGTTAATAACGGCTAGTTTCTGATTTATCAAAAGAAGGCATTTTGTATTTGTCAGGTTATTTTTCTTAAATATTAAAACTTGTTTGATGATCTGTAACATTTAAGAGTGACCAAATAACAAAGGAATCTGTAAGGGGACACATACTTTTTATCATCATTATCATATTTTATTGCTGAAAACATGTCTAAATGACAGTTGGTCTTTCCTTTGTTTTTCAAAGCAGATAAATAATATTAAAAACACATTTTGAAACAAAAAGCGTCTTTGGAGTAAAACAGAAAGGTACCACAATATAAGGATGATGACATCAACAAAGTCTGTCTCTGTCTTTAGCTGTTGACAGAAAACTGATTGTTTTCTTGGCAAAAAAAAATACTTTTTATCCCAGAATATGTAGAATGAATGCTTGGCAGCTTATCGACACCAATGTTCAGACATTTGCTGATTGTATTAAATCATTCAGTGTCCTCTTCACATGTCTCTCCTGCATGTTTAGCTTCATAAAAGAGCTAAAGATGCATTTTTTCCATCTTTATTTTAAGCCTCATTTCCACAATCACAGCATTCATTCTTAGCTAACATGAAATGACACATTTTATTGGGAGGAATGTGTTGACATATACCTGTGGACATCAGAGAAACAATGTTGGTTAGAACTGAGATTATTTTAATCTACCCCTGATCTGCCAGAATTAGATTTTAAAAAATACAATTTCTTTTTCACAAGCAGTTAGTTGTCACTATGGCAAATCAAACACATTCAGCTCATCGCAAAGAGCTTTTACTTTTCTTGGCAGGTTTCCTGTTTGCTGGGTTTCCAAGCTGCTCTTCTTCTGACTTCCTCATCTCTGGACAAATGATAATATACATTTTCCTGTAATTGTAAATTTCAAGCTTTTCAAACTTTGCGTTCAAGTCTTTTGTCTTAAGAGGACATGTTGTTAAGCAGTGACATGCAAACCTGCAGTGAAATCCAGGTCATTATGACTTTCAGCTACATTCTGTGCTCACTTTTTTGCTTACAGGGTTTTTTAAATGGAAATGAACACAACAAAAAAAAAAATCTAAAAAATGTATATATGCTTCGTTAATGTTTACCTTCTACAGCCTAATTCTTAATTTTGACCTCTTCGTGGATGACAAAGGCTTCAAAACGATCCATGTTTTGAGCCTGAACCTGTGATCACTGGAAGAAAAACAGCTTTAAGCACATTTGTGTAGAAACCAGGCCCCTTCTTGTGTTGTTTCTACTGTATTTTTACAATCAGGCCACATGCTGGGCAGTTTGCAGAAAAGAAGGACTCCTGTTCCTCAGGGTGGGGGCATCTAAATCACATCTGCCCCCACAAACAGGGGCCTGTGCAGAGGAGCGAAGCGCTACCAAGGACTGACATAGACTTACATCATCTAGAGTAGCCTCAGCCTCTTTGTGATGCTGAAAAATGAGCCACATCAGCTCTTTACATCACATTTCTGTGTGTAACGCTCCATGAAACTTTCCCTTTCGCTGGAAAAGCCCTCCGGCTCTGACATTTGAGACCATATTCCTCGGTTTCACCCTTTTCTTCCTCAGGGACTCCAGCAGAGCTGATCTGTGCTTCAGATTTTCAAATCTAACACAAATCAAACATATTTATCGAAAAGCTCAGGAACATTTTGCTTTAACTCCTTACTGAAATAAAACTTCTTTGCATCGCAGTGTTTTCCTGCAGAAGCTGAGAACATTCATCAGTCCGCTCTAGTATTTGGTAATCGTAGCTACGTAGAGTTGGATTAGATTGGAAAGCTGGATTGGGTTTCTCATGCTGTTTATTCGCTGCAGCCCTTCCATTATGTAAATTAGCAGTTGGAGTGTAGCTGAGCTTCCATTCAGCGAGGACAATGCAGCACACGAGCGCTCAAACACACACGGCCCCTGAAAGCCTCATCTGCCAGTTCCCATCAGCCATTTCACTCACAGCGTCTTCCTCCTGTTGAAAGATGAGTTTGTTCATCCATTTTGCCTCACATTTAGAACAATAATTATAAAAGAGTGGGAAAAAAAAGCCTTTCCCTTTTGAAATAGTTTTACCCGCTTAAGAAAGCGGTAAGCTGTTGAACTTCTTCCGCTGGCCAGGCATGTCAAAATGCTCCTCCAAAGTGTCCCACTGCCTCTGTTCAGTGCTCTCTGGTTTCTGAGTCTCTTTGAAGCAGAAAGTCTGCAACTCAAAAGGCTGAATTCAGCCAAGTTTAACAAAGATCTGGTCATTAACTACTCATCTGATTCAGGCGTGTTGCAGGACGACCATTCAGGGAGGTGGTTTGACCTTCCTGCAATCATCATCAATCTGATGCATGAATGTGGTTTGAAATTGTGTTCTTGGACAGTTTTCACATTAGTGATCAGCCCATCTTGATGCTGTCGCAGTGGTGACAGAACCGCCCCAAGTGGAGGAGTTCAGGTATTTCCAGGCTTTGTTCATGAATGAGAGAAACACAGAGAGGGAAAGACGATTGTTGCTGCGCATGCAGTGATGCAGCTCTGTATCGGTCTGTCAAGGGAAAGAGAGATCTGAGCCGAAAGGTGAAACTTTCCACTTACTGGTCAACATGTGTTCCAACCATTATCTATGGCTATGTCCACACAGCAGGCAAATGTGACCCAAATGCAACTCTTTCCGGCATTCAGGATGGGCCAATTTCAAACTTTCAACCCTGAAAAAATTTGATTTGTGCCACGTCCTTGTTTGGTTCTAATTCAGACACCTATCCAATAGTTTTCAAAGTGCTTTGGGACCTTAAACCGTTCACACTGAAGTCTGATTACAGTTGCATCAAACAGATATTTGAACTAAAAATCATATTTGAGCAAAATATCAGTCACTGTTCTAGGCAGTGACTGAAAGGTTGAGATCTCAGAGTGAGTTTCCTTCTCAGGCCGTCTGGGTTCTGCCTTAGAGATGAAGTGAGAAGCGCGGTGCATCTAAAAGTTGCAGGACACCGGCCCTCCAGGACTGGAGTTTGACACACCTGATCTGGAAGCTGCAGGACAGTAGATCTAGAGGACGAAGACGTTGCTCTGAGATGATTTTTCTCAAGATGTTGAAGCGCTCAGAGAACGACACCAATAATTTATGTGAACTGCTAAATATTTATGATGAAAATCTGATTGTAACATTTCTTTAGGGTTGATGGTTCATTACCTGTTCTCCTTCCTGAGGCTGATCTGAGGTCAGTACAGGAAGCAGGTGAGTGATGAATGACTCTGGGGGATGTTTCAAACATGTTTGATGTCTAAAGGTTGAAGCAGAAACTTCAGAGGAATTTATTTTCTATGACAGGAGCTTGATTTAGTTCTTCCACACTTCTACAACTCGATGTTAGAGATTTCCCTCTGAGAGTGAGGACAGGGATCCATGCAGTATGTTTATTTCCTCTGGATTCTGCTTTGCTGTGACAAGTTTGGATTCTTTACACTATAGCCGTGTTTTTAAAGGTGACAGGTATGGGAACATCTCCGTCGCCTCGGGCATCCGGTGATTGATTATCCCCTCCTTTTAATGGCACAGCAGATATTGTGGATGTTGGCAGTAGAGTGACTGAGGCTGTCTGCCAAAGGCCTGAAATCCAACAAGCCACAAAGGTCGTTTAATATATCGCGTCCCCTCGGTTAGCTGTCACTCCCGTACTCACACACACGTGCACACCGCAGGACTTTGCTCGACACAGGGAGCGAGCTTGAGCAACTGAGTAATTCCAGCTGTTGTGAAGCCTGCAGGACTCGGATTGTATGAGTCAGGCACAACGGAGCTTTAATCACGAAGGGCAGCCTCTGCGTGGATCTGTCCTGGAGGACGGTGGGATGAAGGCTGATTGGAAAGCCTCCAGGCTGCAAACACCTCTCCGCCAGGCCGGCTCCAGGTGGGGAGCAGGTCTAATCCAGCTGTCACCACGACGGAGCTGGAGCAGTTCATTTAGCTCATACCAAAACACTGCGACCGGGAGGAGAGGCAATCTCTGTCACCTATCAGGACCACTGGTGGAAACATCAAAGAGCTGCACAGCGTTTTCCTCAGGGACGGATTGGATTATGTAGTAGCTCCTGACGGGAGAATAACATCTCATTAAACCATCTGACGGCTGAAATTCACTGTTGCTCTGAAAGATTGGCAGAGTAAATCAGCTAAGAAAGATAAAACCTTTCCTGTTTCTGAATGATGGCATAATTTCTAATCTGGTCTTTTTAGTTGTTTGTTCCTCTATTATATCACAGCCAGACTGTTGATTAAACTTCTAGCTCCCCTTGTCCTGTCTCTATGCTCAAACTGGCAGAAATTTGTAAAAAGCAGTAAATTGTAGTCATTGCAGCCATATGGACATATAGGACGTGTTCTGGTGGAACATTTGGTGGCGCAGTTTCCTTCCACCAAGAAGGTCTGTTTGAATCCTGGCCTGAGGTCTTTCTGCACGGTGTACATGTTCTCCCTGAGCATGTGTAGGTTCTCTTGGGGTACTCCAGCTTCCTCTTAAAGTCCAAAACCAAAGCCATGACTGTTAGGTTAACTGGTCTCTCTAAGTTTCCCTTTGATATGAGCGTGTGTGTGCGTTTGTTTGTAATACCTTGTGGGGACCATTTTCCTGACAGATACTTCTCTGTTTTTGGGTCAGGTTAGATTTAGGACTAAGGTGTGAATTGAGTTTTGGTTAGGGTTAAGATAAGGATAAGGTTTAAGCTGTAGAAATGAATGGAAGTCAATGGAAAGTCCCCACAAAGGCAGCCACACAAATGTGTGTGTGTGGTTTTATACATGTAAGGAATAATAATTCTGTTATCTTCCATTGTTCATGTTACAGGTTTTAGTAGCTAGTAGAGCTGGAACTTTAACACGTTCATTTTGATTAATTAATTTAATAGATTTTAAAGTTTTAAAAGAATGTTATCACAATTATTCCATTTTAATTTAATTTAATTGTTTTAATATACAGAAATCCTAAGCCATGTTTCCGGTACGCCTGTAAATCTGATGCACAAGCCACACAAGCTGCTTCTCTTGGTCCACTGGGGGTTAATTTTTCAAAAAATGATCTGATAGGATGCTGGAAAAGACTATTGTTGTGTTCAAGTTGTGCAGCTATTCACGACTAAAATAGCATCTCAATGTTAAACATGTTGCACAGACGTCCTTGACACTAATGCCAGCGTCTGCAGTCATCACTGCCATTAAAATGCTGCTTATTTTGTCCATATATAGTTTTTCATTAAAATGCAATTAATCGCAGTTAATTAATTATAGACCCTGCAATTAACTCAATTCAAAATTTAAACCCTCCACTAGTTTTAAGTCAAGTGAAACAGACAGAGAATTGTAAACTTTTGGTCAGTCCGCTTTAGCTTTCTGTTTCCTTCATAAACTCCTGCTGACATGAGGATTGACAGAAATCCAGCTCAGAGTGGAGAAAGCAGCCAGGACTCCCATCTTTGATTAATACGAGCTCAGTGTTTGACTTGGCAGGAACGATTCTCCCTCTTAATGGGATCACGCTTCACGCGGACAGCCAAGAAAAACATACAAAGATGAAAACATGGCTTTTTTGGGGGCTTTTGGGCATTTTCAGGAAATGTAGAGTAGTAAAAACTTCAATACATCAAATGAATTAAATTTACCAGTTTGGTGTTTCTTAGCCTCAGAAAGATTTATGACTCAAATAACAAAGTTGAGCCATCAGAATTTGTATTATTTGGCATTTGGAGTCAAATTTTAAATGATTTAAAATGACTGTTACTGTTGATGTATGTGGGTAACCATGGTTACCAATGAAGAACTTTTTGCTATTTCCTGTTTTTCTGAATGTCTCTGTGATCTAAAGAAGCGATCCTCAGATTCACTCAGCTGTCTGATATTAGAAAGTGACTAAAACCCATTAGGAGCCACAAACAGAGTGTAAATCTTTTTGTGACACAGTTCGGGAAAGAGGGTGGCCGACTGCATGCCGGTTCATAAATTACGTTCTAAACTTAGACAGCCGTCCTGGTGCTGTACTGAGCTGGGAATCAGAGGAACTTTGATAATCCCCGAGAGGAAAATTGATTTTCAGCAGTTGCTCCGGATGGTTGAAGTTCTAAAATTAGATTTGAAATGAAGAAATTAAACTGATTAGAAAGTTTTATAACTTGATCATCTGTGTAGATGGATCCTCCTCCAGATTGTTGAAAGTTGAGGGTGAAAAATGATGGAGAGAAGTTTTATAACACCACAACCAACATTAAGCTGCTCTGATTGAAAATCACTTAAACATTATCACTTTTTTTGGTAGTTTTATCATTTTTCTGTCCTACAGTGAGGTGTGTCAAGGTAGATTTGTTTAAAATATAAATGTGTAAGGCCAAGAAATGTGATTACTATAAAACCACAAAGATTAGTTTCATTTAACGTCAGAAAATATGGAGCAATTTTAAAGTGAAGTTTTTTTCAATTAATTTTGTTTTTGTGTTTCATTAAAACCCCAGTGCTTGTAAAAGTCCAAATCAAGTACTGATCAGAAAAAAATATCTAAAGTTATGTGCACATTCTGGTGTTTTAAATATCAAAATGAAAAAAGAAGATGTACATTTAGGAATTGTCTAATTTTAAGTAGAAGACATGCCTACAAGTCAATGTTTTATAGTGTAAAACTTAGAAAATCAATATTTAAGGTTTGGTCCTTTTTCAGGAGGTTTTTATATATACAGTCTATTAAGACTCAGAAAATATTAGCTGAAGTATTCAGAAAGAGGGCCAGGTGCTGGTAATTCAAGCATTTAGCATGCTGAGGTCTGATGTGAATGCAGACAGAGTATCTGCAACATGAGGTTAAGTAACAATGTGACTGGGTTATTGCTGCCGTACGTCAGTAACACCTGGAATGATTCTGTATTAGTGGTGCATGTGTGTCAGACACATGCCTATAGAGCCGCCTTAAATGATCCCTCAGACTCAGGCATATTGTGCCAGGTTCCATATAAGGAAGTTTAGTAGAGTTGAAGACCTGTGAGGTTGTTTGGTACCAGCTGAAATGTACTGGTGACCCAAAGTACCTGTGACTTAAAGGGACAGGCCTTTTGGGACTGACTCAGACTTTGTTTTGGCTGAGTTGCCTCGAATGCGAGTTTTTTTTTTTAAAACCCAGACTCCAGATTGGACCAAAACATCCAGCATAAAGATCCTTCTGAGCCCATCCCGCCCTTTCAAACATCTCTCTCTGTCTGCTCCAGTTTTATCTCTTCAATTTAAAATCTCCCTGGATATCCTCCTCTACCTTCTGCCTTCTCAGCTAATCCCATCCGAACACTTCCCTTCATATGTCATCGCCTTTCCTCTCCTATCTCGGTGAGATCACTCTTTTCTCTGCAGACATCAGATGAAACCCTCCAGAGTCGGATAAAGAATAAACCCTGGGAGACAGGCTGCGAGCGAGAGAGTAAATCCCCCTGCAAACCCTCGGTCGGTCTCGAACTGCAGCTCAAACCTCTGGCACGTTCCGTCTGCTCAGGCTCGCAAAGCCGCTAAAGCCACCCAGCCTCTCCCTCCGTCCAGCGTTAACTAACCTGTCCGCTGCTCCAATCAAAAACATTTAGAGCATGAGCCAGAGACTCTGAGGGCTAAAACAGACACACCGCTCCACCCTGAAATCCCTGTTGTCCATGTATTTGCAGTGGATTAACCCAACAGGTGCCTAATTACTGGAATCACAAAATCCTCATTGGAGAAAGAGGGGAAAAAACAAAACGGATTCTCTGTGATTTGTTGGGTTTTGAAGTGGAGTTGCCAGTTGCAGGAGCACAGAGTTTCTGAAGTAGCTCCAGCATCTGTGAGTGTTTAAATTTGAAAGGGACCAATAGGAGCAAAGGGATTGTACCGGTTAAAAAAGCAGGTGCACCAACAATTAGCGGGCAGCAGCTGGTGAGGTCACACACGTGCACGCCGTGTGCACCTGCACACTCCTTTATGAGAGCCCCTTTCTGTCCTCTGAGCTGAGAAAAGGGTTTGTTCCTCATAAAGCAAAGCATTTCCTCGTCTCAGAAAGACAGATGAAGTTTGAAACGACTTCCCTTTGAGGAAATAGATAAAGGAAAAGATGTAAAAGGGAACATAAAACCTCACAGAAAGCTCTTTGTAGAACAAAAGATGAGCGAGTGCAGGTTTGAGAGGAGCCAATGCGTCGTTTGGTGTGTGTTCACACATCCTGAGTTTGACTTAAAGCAGCGCTGACATGCAGAAAGGACAGGGAGACGATTTGTGGCTCTTGGGAGGCCGCCACTGCCTCCTTTCGACATAAATCCAGGATTGGGAATGGCAGCGCGGCCCCTCCATCACAGGATCCCTCTCTGCAACAGATATGTCATCATCGCCCATACAGTCCCTGCCGTGAGTCCCAGAGCTCTCTGACTAACTCCAACCTATCATAATTCAATTTATGATGGAGTGACTGCAGGCTCTGCAGGACTCCCATCATTCCAATCCTCTGAGGGAGGCAGAGGATTCGGCTGCAGGTGGACTGAAAGATTTTGCTCATCAGCAGAGGTCACTTCGAGGTTTTCTTTCCTTCTGTAAATGACTAATTTTGGAGCAATACAGCACTTTGCAGAAGTATTTATACCCCAATGTTACTCTATTTTATGTTAAAATCACAAATTTTATCAGGATTACTTGTGATAAACCAACTCAGATAATTGTGAAGCAGAAGGAGAAAACATTTTCCCCGTTATTCTGTATAAAAAGACTCCAGCTCTGTCTGATTCCACACTTAGTGTCTGAAAACACCAGTTGTCAAGTATTGCCACAGACAGGTATATTTTTCAGAGGAGATAGAGATAAACAGAGCAAAATTAAACAGGATATTGTTTATCATTTAGGTTTGGACTTTGACTAGACCATACTAAAACATGAATATGCTTTGATCTAAATTTCATTGTAATTCTGGTTGTTTTTCTGAAAAATAAACCTTCTAATCTCTTTTAAAGAAAAGCATCTCCACAGTATGATGTTGCCACTGCCATCACATACCTCTGCCTCTCTGCTTAGAGGCAGAGGTGTCCAAACGTTTTCCTTGTGGACCAAAAATCACCAAATTGGAATTGCTCATGGGCCACAAAAAAAAATTGAAAAAGTAATAAAAATAGAAATGAAAGACATTTTTTTTAATCTTTTTTTTTCTACTTAACAATAAAGTTACAACATCAGAGCTCTGAGATATTCAGAGCTTAGGATGTTGTTGAGAGGAAATAGATGAAATTCAGCCCAGTGATGCGCTGCTCGCCTCTGGGAGTGTTAGCGGCTGCTCTCTTTAGAGCTGAGAGGTGTTTAATGGTTGATTAGTAGTCTCTGGGAGCTACCCGCACACCAAAGGTACCGTCCTCTCCATTTAAAGCCTCTCAGACTAATCTGTTAACACAATTAAAATGCCAGAGTCCCATTAAAGATTAATCACAAAGTTTGCCGCTTTGGGTTAGTAGCTAACATGACAGCTAACGTGACTTTGATGGAGCCGTTATGCTGTGTAATCTTTCCAAGACTTAGTCGGACAGGATTTCATCCACGGCGCATAAAAATCAGAGGATCAAACGCGGAGGAGGCTGCTGTCGACTCCAGTTCAGTTTTACACATATAAAGCATTAAGTTTGATGTGACTCACTGCCTTTTGGAGAGAACTTAGGAATCAACATAGACATGATTCTAGTTAAGGTGGGTTCACGTAAGCTAACATGAAATGAATCTGTAGCTTGCATTAAATATCATTTAGCATTCAGGCTGGGTTTATCTGTTTCTTTGAAACACTGAAAGCTCTCACGTTATGCAGAGGATGTTTAAGTTGTGTGACAGAGCACTACAATACCCATAAGACTTTTCTGTAGTACAAACAAACTAAAAGGGGAATCCTGACAAAGCTAGCAAAGTTAAAGCTAACTGTCAAAGCTGAATAGTGGATCTAAAAACTTTACTTTCTCTCCGAAAACCCTGGAATTCAGAAAACTCGTCTTAGAAACTGAAGTCAAAAGACTGCAGTTGTTGAACATTATTTGAGTCATTTTAGAAGTAGAGCCGAGACATAAACACCTCAATTAATTACATCGATTTTAATGCGATTAATTGTATTTTTTCAACTTACAAAAGTTCCGAGCTGGAATATATTTGCGTGTTTCCGGTACGCCCGTAAATCTGATACACAACCAGCATTTGCTAACAGCAGATATGGATAACAAAGCTACTTCTCTTGGTCCACTAAGGGTTAATTTGTGCTTCAAAACGATGAGATGCTGAAAAAGACGGTTGTTGTGTAAGAATGAGTTGGCCTCTCAGTGAAGTTATGCTAGCCCAGCGGTAATCACAGGGGTTGTATCACCCCCTGGGGGGCGGTCAGAGGACTGCAGGGGCGCTGGCGGACATTTTTACAAAAGGGGCGCTGGGATTCCTTTGGGGGGCGTTTGCTCGAAGGTAAACTTTACACTTTAAATGCACAACAATACCAGTTTAGACTTTGAGCAACTTGCTAAAACTGTATTGTGTAACATTAAAACATGCCTGGCTGCAGCTGTATCGATGGTTGTTCTCCTTGTCTTCAATGTTTGTTAGCTTCTCCTGCTACTGGTAGCATCACCGTCAGTTCAGCGTCACACCGGCTGATGACGTTTCTGTTATTCACTTGTCTGGTGTCTGATTTTCAAATAGTTTGTTTCAATGAGGAGTTTTGTGCATATGTTTTGGTGTTGCTGTAGCCGTGTCAAAGCAGCAACCTATATTAAAAAGTGTTTTAATGTTCGTCTAGATGCTGCACTTTTCCATAGAAGAACAGAATATCGCTCTTATGAAGATGTGATGACTAAAATCACGATACTCTCACTGTGCATCCCTCAGAAAAATTAAACCATTTAAATAAAGAAATCCCTCCATGAGTGATACCACAATACGATCATTTTATAGAGTTAACATCGGTGCGTTAAGTGATCCGGTATGAAATGGAAACACCACAGCACTTTTGAATTTTAATCATCAGAATGCCTGTGTGGCACCCGAGTGGTGTACCAAATAAATAACTGCAGGGATTGTGGACAGTTTCAAACGGACCCATAAAAGTTACAATAATTTATTTAAAAGACAAATAATCAAAAGAGAAAGGAGGTGCAGGCAGTCCTTGACTATAAGTCAATAAACAAGTCTGTAATTCTCTTAGCTGGAAGAAGGAGGAAGGGCGCGGTCCTCCACTGCTCTCATCCCCTTCTTGGCTCGATCCGGCTAATCCTCCGGTTCCTGGCGAACCTCGACAATGATCCAGCCGCCCGCTCCTCAACGGCGACCAGTCTTCCCGTCTAGTCCACCGGTCCGCATGCACCGTCCCCTCAACTCCAACAACACGGTCACTCCGGTTTCGTCTTTGCTCCTCATCTAGCCGTGTATTGACCTCTTCTCCCCTTCCTTCTTCTTCTTTTTTGCGTTTTATTGGCGGTTGGCAAAAAACATTGGGTGTGCATTACCGCCACCAACTGGTAAGGAGTGTGGACCACATGACAAAAAAAAAAAAAAAAAAAAAAACTATATCCTATAATATAACTTACTCTGTTTCAAAAATTCAAATATAGCCTGGTATCCTCTGCTTCCCGAATCCTTTTGTAGTAAATCAATAATGTCAAATTTCATTTTCATTTTACTAAGGTTTCTAATCAACCTGTTTCTCTGAATCTCATACTTTCTGCAACTTAACATTACATGCTCCAATGTTTCATCTTCCCCACAGTCACATTTCCCTGTCTGATGTTTCCCTATCAAAAATAGTGATCTGTTCAGTCCAGTGTGTCCAATTCTCAGTCGTGAAATAATTATCTCTTCTCTCCTGTTTCTTTCTGTTCTTCTCATTTTCCCAGCTCTCTTTTGTATTTTATAAAACCACCTTCCTTTCTTTTCCTCTACCCATAACTTTTGCCACCTCTCTTTTGTTTTCTGTTTAATTATACCCTTTATTTCTGTTATACTAAAACTGACATTAATATCTATTTTTTCCTGATTAGTACTCTCCTTAGCCCTCTTGTCTGCCATTTCATTTCCCTTAATCCCATGATGTGCTGGAACCCATACAAAATTTATAATTAGCCCCATCATATTGATTCTGTACAGTGTTTGTTTTATTTCAATTAATATATCTGGTCTACTTTCTGATTGGTTATTTTGCAAACTAACTAATGAAGAACTAGAATCTGAACAAATGATCGATTTTAATGGTCTGACCTCTTCCACCCACTGAACTGCTAAAAGCAACGCAAGCATCTCTCCTGTATATACACTGAGCACTTCTTCTTCTACTACTTTTTTTTTATGGCGGTTGGCAAAACACTACTGCGCCCTCTACTGCGCATGCGGGACGCTTTCGGGTCTTCTTCTTGTTCTTCTATTTTTTTTGTGGCGGTTGGCAAGCAACTTCTTGATGTGCATTTCCACCATCTACTGGAATAGAGTGCGGATCGGGATGCTACATATAACTTCACCCCCTCAAACAAACAAACAAAAACACACTTTCGGGTCATTTGCAGGTTATGAAGTTATTTATTTGCTTTGACTTGTATCTATATTAGTATACCTCAAATGACACGTCTTTTTTTAATTTCCAAATGTTTTCCCACTCCAGCCTCCTCACCAAAAGCACAGCCTTGGTAAACAGTGGCAGCAACTCAGCACTGTTTGTCCTGCTGATGACAAAACATAACATTTGAGTGTTGACATTGTGTATCAGCTCAGGAGCCTGGTGTTTACAGTAAAAAGTTATCAGACCTGTCCGGGTGTTTTTAGGGATCCTCCTACCTCCTCATCCCTGCCATCGCCGCTCAAACACTCCCTCAAGTAGCTTTTCATCAAGATAGAGGAGCTTTTTTATTTACAACTATTTTCCTATATTATAAGTGAAATAATCTGCCTGGGGATATAGAACTTTTTATCAATATTAAGGAATTATTTGCTTAAAACAAGCTTCTTTATCTTGCTGAAAAGTTATTTGTAAGTTAGTTTTGTTTTAATTCAAGTGTACTAAAATATTTGCAAAACAAACTAGATAAAATTATCCATGATTGACATTGAAGTATGAAATTTATGTTCGTTCTAAAGTGACACTCGAGTACAGTTTTATTTTACAGTTTCATTTTTAATGATCTGCAGTTTACCCAGATTTTGACCAAACAACAAAAAAATACTCATCATAACTAGAACACAAGGAAGTTCTCGTTATGTTGAACTAATTTTCTCATTTCCAGAGATAGAAATATATGAAAAAGAAAGAAAAACATTTAACCCTTACATCACATTGAATTTATATTTTGTATATTGTACAACATATAAGGCTTATATTATTTACTCTTGAAAGTGACCACTTTTACGCGTATTTCATACAACATAATGAAATAAATTTCAAAAGAATCATATAAAAATTGTTATTATATAATGTCAGCAAATGCTTTCTATATTCTTTTTTTACTTATACTTTACATATATGAAGAAATACCATAATATGTTTTTGTTTGTGAAGTACGCATTTTGGGAAGAAAAGTTATGTTTTTTTATATGTTTTGTGTATTTTGATTTTATTTTATACATTTGGTGTTCCTCAAATTGTAGCGATGTTTTTTCTCATTTTAGACCATTGCAATGTTGTTTCTCAGTCTCTGGTTTCTCTAATTCGATTCCTAATTTTTGAAGGATTTTTTGAATAAAAAGCACTTTATGCTGTTTCTTTTCCTCTCAGGACCGAACCAGGCGGCTGGAGGAAGATCTTAACGATGAACGCAGCGGTTCAGATCGCCTGATGGAGCGATTAGACAAAACTAAAGAACAGGCAGGTTTACTTTTTCAGCATTTACTCTTTGGTAATGTATATAAATGTCCTTATTTTATCTTTTAGGCGTTACTATATGCTGCCTGTCTGCAGTACAAAGTCCCAGCCCCACATCTGTTTTTATTATAAACAGATGTAGTTCTCAGATTTCCCCTCTAAAACAATGGGAACTGCTGATTCGTGTGACCCACATGGCTGTTTTCTCTAAGCTGGGTTTCAGGGCATTGTGACACAATTTCTGATGTTTTTGCAAAAGATTCACACCTTCAGCCTGCCTGTAAAGTAGGCCATGATGTTTTTGGAGCTAAGTGCTGCAAACTAATTGACACACAAGTCTATTTTGGGGTGGAGCGTAAAACCCCCCCCCAAAAAAAGAAAAGAAAAGCAGCTAACCACTGTGAGAAGCTATTCACACTCCCTTCAGTGGGCCTCTGGATGTTATTAGTGATGAGTTTGATGTTCCTGCTGAAACCAGACCAGATTTACTCTACGGTGTCTCATAACAAATGACTGCGTTTTCTATCAATATTGAAGTTAAGAACACATAAGGCACAGTTTCATATTACATATCGTGGCTAGAAGTAATAATTACTGTTGTTGTTCCATAATTGCAAGCCTGCTTGTTTTCATTTTGATCTATTCTGTCGGGACTTTCTGTAACAGAGGAACACAAAGTAGCATGTGACACCAAAATAAAAGTGTCTATTTTAACTTAGAACATTGCTAGTAGAACATAGTTTGATTTAAAAATAATTATACTTTTTTTTATAGAGCTTGCTGAGTCGATAGGGAAACGGTAAATCTTACAAGCTGAAATTGTGATTAAGAGACTGATTATAAAATATTTATTTATGCACAAAGACACAAAAAAGTGCCGTGAAATACTGTTTACCCTTTTATAGATTTCTGGTCTTTTGGAATTGGACCTGCCTCACATTTTCCTCCAGGATCTTCTGACAGACAGCAGAACGCAGGACACTGCATATGAAAAATAAAAATTATGTCTCTTCTGTTTGTTTGTGACAGATGGATCAGATGAGGAATGAACTGCTGCAGGAACGAGCTGCCAGGCAGGATGTGGAGTGTGACAAGATGAGCCTGGAGAGACAGGTCAGTCGAGTCGTCACACTGCAACATTAATCAGAGTTACCATGCAGCAAGACCTCATCTTGTCTCAGAATGTCTCAGTGCAAAACACTAAATCTTATCAAGACAAAACTAACTTACAAGTAGCTTTTCAGCAAGATACAGAAGCTTGTTTTAATTCAATAATTCTTGAATTCGGCATATAACTTTGGATGAATGTCTACTATAAGGAATTAACTAACATTTTTAAAGAACTACCATATTATTTAGTTTTTAAAATAAAGAAAAACATACAATTTTATAACAATACGTTAGATAATTATAATATTTGTGGAAATCAATACATTAAAAAAAGAAACCCAAAGTGTAAAATCTAGAGCAGAAGAAAGGGATTTAAAAATGATTACAGCTGATCTTGTGGAAATTTAAAAAAGAAAGCTTCTAAATCTGACTCTTTTTTTTAAAAAACGTTATTTATTTCAGTGAATAACAGCAACAAATATAAATGTGTATGTATCAGAAGATTATCCAGGGGAGCAAAAATTAAAACATAATAATCAGAAGAAAATGACACACAGTACTCTTGCGCAAAGAAAACAATTGTACAAACTGACAAATGTGCCAAAGAGCCTCATGTTAAAGTAATTTAAGACAACAGATCTTCCACAATTTCAAGTTGGTAAAAAGTCCAGATTGTCATTTGTTTAATTGAAGGTCTAATTGTAAGCAAATATTGCTTAAGTTCAATCAAAAAAACAAAGAAACCTGGTTTTATCCTTAAAAATTTGCATTTAAATTTAGTTTTGTTAAACCTGACATTTGGTATTACATCAATATTTGAAAAAAACATGAGTTGGTTCTTTATCATTGTTGGTTGAAGTTATTAGAAGTGCTTGTGGAAGGTCCAAAGTACCACCTTTGTAATTAGAGCCACAGGTGGGAGACCCCTGGTGACTCCATTTCCTGTTGGAGGGGTGAAAGGTCAGCTGGCTGGCAATGCTAATGCTTTGGAATAGCTTCAAATATCAACACTGACAGTGCTGGATCCAAAGGACTATAATAGAAAGATAAATAGATAAAAAGATTGAGAGAACGAAAGAAAGACAGAGCTAGCTTGTTAAGCTAGTTTAGAGCTAGCTAGCTAGCTAATCAGCTTTGAGGATGAGTAGGGAAATTGAACCTAGCTCACTAGGTAGCTAAATCAGTTAAATAGGACTGGGTCTAACAATATGAAGTAAGCTGAAACACACAAAATGGTTTGAATATTAAAAAAAATTAACAACAGATGACAAACAAAACAATTTAAAAGTTTAATTTGCTGCTAGCTAACGCTGGTACTAGCAGTCAAATCTTACCTCCAAGAGTAATCCGGTTATTAGTTTTAAAGGGAAATGAAACATCCTAACTATTATTTTTGGCAAAAGTCAAAGAGAATTTGAGGCCAGACTGTTGAAGCTGAAAAAATTATTTTCTAAAACAGTGGTGTTCAAACTATTTTTCCTGAGGGCAAATTTAAACTACTGGCAGGCAACAAAATTCCTTACCTTAAAAATGAAAAAAATTGTTTCTTATGATTTTTTTTTATTTTTATTTGCCCAACAATCATAATTTCTTATGAATCTGTATATCACTAAAGATCCATAACATTAGGAAATAAACAATTTCCATTTTTGATGTAATAAATTGTTTTATTTTATTTTTTTAATTACCACTCTTGACTTATAAAATCATTTCAAGGACTCACAAATGGCCCCCGGGACACACTTTGGACATCCCTGATCTAAACCATGCTTTATAAAAAAGTAAAGTTTACATTCATTACATGAAGTATCCACAATCTAGTCATTGTAAGTATTCTCTGCTAATGTCAAAATGTGCAAATGTTCTTAATATTGTTCTGTTAAAGCATTGTGTATTATAAAAGTCTGATGATATTGCAAAAAACTATTTCATTTAGTTTTACAGAAAATGTCCGTTTACAAATTGAAATTCAAGGTTTAAATCTTTTATTAATGAAAGCAAGAACTTTAACAGTCCCAGAGAGACAAATGCGTGAAATCATAGCAGGTTCTGAGCTTCAAGTTTATCCTGTTTTCAGAATAAAGACCTGAAGAACAGGCTCAGTCATCTGGAAGGATCCCAGAAAACAAACCAGGATTCACTCGTCTCCAAACTTAACAGCCGAATCCAAGAGCTGGAGGAGAGGCTGCAAGGAGAAGAGAGGTCAGAACATTCTGCACAAATATTACAAAACATTTGTCATTCTCTGAAATGTACGCTAATTATGAGTTTATCAGTCTGTGGAAAATAACTCTGTAAGACACAACGCTCCGGAAAAAGAACCTGTAGACATTTTGGGACATTAAAAACACAAACTTTGTTGCATTTTACTGGAAAGTAGCACATAAATAGGCGGGAAATGACACATGGCCTTCTTTTTTATTTTACAAATAAAGATATGAAGAACGTGACTGCAGAAACACAATTTTTTTAATATAGTTTCTATTGCAAATATCTTGGCATACTTCAAATAACACTAAACTAAATTACAAGTAACTATTCAGCCAGATAAAGGAGCTTGTTTTAAGTCAATTACTCCTTAATAATTCTTTAAAAGTTCCACTGGCAATGAAACCAAGAACTTTTTCATCAATATTAAGGAATTATTGACTTCATATGACTGAAAAACATATTACTACATAAGTGTTTCATATTGGTTGATATTGGCAATTATTGATTAGTTTTTTTGTTTTCTGAATCTGAAATGCTACCAAACTGGAGATGTGACACTTCCTGTTTCATCTACAGCTTCTCTTCATGCCATTTTTTTTGTTTAAGCAGTAATGAGGCTTAGTGGAAAAACCTTAAACTGTTGCTGCTGCACCAGTTACTCAGCAGGTTGTTGCTAGGTAACCAAAGAGTGAGTGAGTTGCTAGGTAACCAACCTAGCTCAGCTGGCAAAGGGTTGGGCATTTATCGTATTGTTTATCATTTATCTTGAACAATTTCTTGTCATGATAAGAATTTTGAGTTAACACTGTCTTGATCAGTAAATATGATTAAATAAAGTCTCTTTCTGCAGTCTAGTGAGATAAATCATACTTATTTAAGTAAGTGACATCCTGAAGAATCCTATTTCAAATAGGAATGTTTTTCAAAAGCAGTATTTGTACTTGTGCACAGCTTAAAGAAGAACTAATATTGATTTTTATCATAATAGTAAAAGAAAATGCCACTATAAAACTTTAAGTCTGTGTCTCCCACTCCTTGTTGAGGGGCGAAAGCCTTTCCTCTGCCTACATCTTCCAGAATGCTGTGTGGTTCTGGAAAAGCGTTCAGTGAAATGATTGAATATTCTATCAGACGTATTATCTACTGATCCGGATCTATCGCAATATAATTTTATTGATTTATTGTCCAACACTGCTTCTATATTGTGCTGAAATGTTACTTGTAATTTAGTTTTTTCCTATTTCAAGTGCAATAAGATATTTGCATGAGAAACTAGATCAGAAAGACTTGGTAAAAAGTTGTGTTTTTGCTGCTACAGTCTTCAGATTTGTATTTGTAAAAAAAAAAAAAAAAGAAAGATGTATTATGTATTGTTTTTATTCTATTTAACAATTTTGTACTACTTTGCGTTTATCTATCACATAAGATGTGATAGATAAATTTTATGTGTTAGATGAGAAAAGCTTAGATGAACTTTTCTCATCTAAGAAAATGAGAAAAGCTGAAGGGACATTAATACCTCTGCACGGTTCTGTGCTTGCTGGTCTGTTAAGGCCTTGGATCATTTTCTCTGGTGTCCCACCAGTATCACTCATCAGCTAAGGGTTTGGTCACACATGGCTGCAGCAGCAATGTGATCTTTTCACGGTTTACCTCTAAGGGAAAACAACAACCTGCAACAGGTGAACCGCAAACTGGAGCGCAAAGTGAAGGAGGTGAAAATACAGGCGGACGAGGAGCACATCAACCTGCAGAGCCAGATGGACCAGGTAGGAAAGCCCAAGCCTTTAAGGGCGAGATCGGGAAGGAAATGGCTGCCACTTGGCGTACTGAGAATGTTACGTGGTTAAACTTGGCAGCTGACTCAGCGGTTGAAGACGGCGAAGAGGCAGATGGATGAGGCGGAGGAGGAGATTGAGCGTTTGGAGCACACTAAAAAGAAGCTGCAGAGGGAAGTGGACGAGCAGATGGAGGCCAACGAGCAGCTTCACGGCCAGCTGAATACTCTGCGCAACGAGATGAGGTGACGCTCCTGCTTTCATATGTCTGAAATCACCTCTTCACTCTCCTAATTTCACTTTTTGTGTCATTTACTAGGCGTAAGAAGAAGTCTCCTCCCTTCATGAAGCTTGTGGAGGAAGATCTGAACGACACGGATGATTTTGGTTCTGATTGATGGATCTATGTGATTAAAAAAAAAGTTCTGGACTTTATAAAGAAGTATTGTTCTTACTGTGAATATACAGTACAGTTAACAACTCAGGTGTGAATTATCATTTTCTAACTACTAATAGTGCTTTGTCAGTGCTGACCTCTTGTGGTAATATTTATAACAGCATTTACTAATTAATGTGCATTTTGATTTATGCTTTGTTTTCTATCTATATATCACTGTGAGTTAAGATGCCGTCAATCTAATCTGAAGCAGATAAATACCCAGATGGTAAAAAAACCTCTTTTTTTTAACATTGACCTTTGTGTATGTACCTTTGGAAAGAAAAACTAAAATAAATCTGAATGTTTTATGTTTGTGCAGGTGTTTTGTCTTTGACCAAACACAAATTATATTTATTTATTTATTTTTTGTTTGGTCAGTCAGTCAGTCAGTCAGTTAGTTAGTTATAATTTAAACCTTTCCTTGCACACAAAACACACAAAAGGAAACACAATACTGAAGAAACTAAATGAAGAAAAGAGAAAAAGAAACAAGACAAAGTATTACAGAAATAGTTAAAAAGACCTAATATGGAGTTCTGGTAGTGCCAAAAAAATATGTAGAATTTGGTGGTTTTATTTTATTTTATTTTTTTAAATGTGACTAGATTTGCTGTCATTTTTCTTTTTTTTTTTTTTTACATTAGATATATAATTTTTTTTAATGAATCAAATATAACACTTTTGTATTGTTTTATTATAATTGGATTAAAAAAATAAATGTGGGTATTTAAAAAACTTAAAAACAAGCCAAAAATAAGTTTTTAAAGCTTAATACGTAAAAAGTGTTGTAGATGGTGCAAACATTTTTTTTTTTTACTGAAACTTTTGTAAATTTGCTTTAATTTACCTCAGCTGCACATGTTGATGTATAGTTTTTTTAAAAATCTGTAGCCTTATGACATTTCTAAAAGGTTTATATACTGTACAATGCACAAAAAAAAAGTAAAATCCAGGCCATGTTCAAAAACCCAAATTACTTTATATTCCATCCTCATTTTCTTTGGAGCTATAGTAGCTGCTGTGATACCTGCACATCATACCTACATTTTGGTGCCAAGATTATTGAGATAGTTTGCATTTGCTGAGAAAAACTAAATTAGATTTGGATTAAGCACTTCAGAAAACCCTGTGGAGATTTTTAAGGGTCACATTTTTTCCACTTTTTGTTTATCATCTGTGAAGAGGAAACTTTGTGTTGGTTTATCATATAAAATATTAATAAACTGCATTAAAGTTTGTGGTTGCAATATGACAAGAAGTGAAAAACATGTGAAAAGCTCACTGATGAGAGCCTGTGGTCAGGAAGCAGAGAGGATTGTTGTTCCAATAGATCAATAGTTTGTGCTGAATGGCTGCAGCTCAGACTCCAGAGGTGGAGATCTGACTCTGTTGCGCTCCAGAGGTTTCTAAACGCCGACACTTTTAACAACCACCTGAAAGTGCAACATGAGGCAACACTGCGCGCTCAAACACGGAATATTCAAGGAGTTCCTGGCTGAATTCCTGGGAACATTCGTCTTGGTAGTAAGTAGAAAAAGATTTCTATTTTCCCACTTTTCAGTTACTCCTGAGGATATAGCATAATCCTAAAGGTAATGATGTTAATGGATTTTTCTGAAACTTGTTTATATTTGTTTCTTTGTGTGTTTGCTAGCTGTTTGGCTGCGGCTCAGTTGCTCAGATGGTCCTGAGTCGAAACACGCAGGGCGAGCTGTTCACCGTCCACATCGGCTTCTCCGTGGGCCTGATGATGGCCGTGTACGTGGCTGGAGGGGTGTCAGGTAAACCTCACGTTGCTTCGTTATTCTACTTAAGTACATTTTTCAGCCGATGTTTTACTTTTACTCCCTACGTTTTAAGAGAAATATCTGTAGTTTTTACTCCTTTTCACATATGGTTCGTTACTTCCATGATGAAAAACTAATGAGTGCCCAAAAAGTTTACTCAAGTAAGAGTAGCACTACTTCAACATATTTTTACTCAAGTAATAGTAAAAAGTAGCCATCAAAGACATGACTTAAGTAAGATTAAATAAGTATTTAGTAAAATGTCTACTCAAGTATCTGATCAAATGATCAATCATTTAATATTTAAAAATGACATCATCAGACGGACCCAAATTTAAAGTTGGTATTTTGAAGACAAACATTACAATAATTCATATAAGTAACACAAAACAACAAAATCAAGCAAAAGAAACTTTTTACGTATTTTAGATTTATTGACAGTCGTTTTGTATTCTGGAAGGTGAAAATTACTTTTTACTTTTACTTGAGTAAAACAGTTCAACCTTTACTTTTACTAAAGTATTTTTTTTTCATACAAGTATCTGTACTTCTACTGAAGTAGAGGATGGGAGTACTTTTGACACCTCTGCTGGACTTACTGGCTACAATGGTGTTTCTCAAAGTGGGGGGTGCGACCCACTAGGGGGCTGCCACACGGCGCCAATGGAGTCTGAAAGTTGGAGGGAAGATGAAGAAAAAACGGAAAAAGTAAAATAAAATCATACATCCCTGTCAATCAGAAATTTGTAACCAGTTTCAGTACGTTCAAAAAACAAACACAACTCTGGCTACGTCAGAAACAGAACTGTACCCATACTTAATGTTTAGATTTTATTGCCTTATATGTATGATTAATATTAAAAAGTTACATAAAATATGCGATTGTGGGACATTTTATCTGGTGATATATTCAACATCAGATTAATAAAGTCGTAGCATATTACCTGATAAAAATTTTCCAACACAAAACTCATTGCCATCTAAAATCAGAAAGTATGAAGCAGCATTTATGTTAAATGAATGTAATAATTATTGAATAGTAAATAAAAGTGAGGAAGAGATATAATATTCAATGTTTCTTTACATATTGTAAAGAAGGTTGTCTCCAGCCGGCACTCACTGAGAGCATCTGTAATCAGAACTGTGACGATAACAATAATAATAATAATGGAGGAAGTGGGTTGCGGTCTAAAAAAGAAATTCAAATGTTTATCTTCTGATAAACACCATTATCACAAGATAATGGTGTTTATCAGAAGATAATGGTGTTTATCTCCTGATAAAAAAAAAAAAGAATACACCACCAAATTATACATTTATGAGTACGGCTGAGGATAATGCTGTATGGTGGCATGGATGATGACGACAACTAAGTGATGATGACAACTTGTTAAATCATCTGGAAAAAAAAACAAAACTGTATTATTGTCCTCATAATTTTTCCTCTTTTAAAACACAACTTACTAAGAGAGGAGTTAAACAATGCAGCTGCTCTGTTTTGTGCTGTATCTTAACCTTGTGGCTCATGAGGCTTGGAGGCTCTGAATAGTTAAACTTTATGGCTTTCTGTGCAGCCATGTGCCATCTGAACGGCTCCACTGTCAGCAGGAACGTGCCACGTCTCTGCCCAGATCCACTGGCTGAGCTCTGACCATTGATTTATCAGCACTACAGAGCAAAGCCTCTCTGGGGTCGTACATAACCCTGGGCAGTAAATGTCCTGCGAACACCATTGATCAGACAGAAACCGACAGAGTCCAGTATCCAACTGAGGATACTGGACTGAGCCGGCTAGCAGCTAAGGTGGATCCAGAAACCAAACAAACAGCTTTGGCTTAATCAGGCTGCAGCAAAGACGAGGTTTAGAGAAAAGAAACCACAGTTATGGCTGTTTTTTAGTATTAGGGCCGTTATAGATGGACATAATAAAGGGCTCAGAATTTTTTTTTTAGAAAAACATGGACTTTTTTGAATATCAAAAGTCAAATTTTTTTGACTTTTGGAAGTTTAAAAAGTCGAGTTTTCTGAATTTTGAAAGTAAAAATTACCAATGTTTCTCTAAAAGATTTCTGAGATTAATCTAAATTTAAAATTGTTGTTTTGTTTTTTTTTTTGCAAAGTTTTGATTTTTGGAGCTCAGAAATTTTCTTACTTCTAGAAAATTTCTCAGATTAACCTAAAAAAATTCAGCTTTTTTTTTTTTTTTAACAAATCTGCTACTTTTGGAGCTTAAAATTTTTTGTTTTTTCTAGAAAATTTCTGAGATTAATTTCAATTCTTCTTTTTTGTCCAGTAGATCTACAACTTTTGGAGCTAAGAAATTTCTTTGTTTTTTCTAGAGAATTTCTGAGATTAATCTAAACATTTCATATTTTTCTTGCAAGATTATGACTTTTGGAGCTAATAATTTCCTTTGTTTCTTCTAGAAAATTTCTCAGATTAATCTAAAAATGTAAAAAAATTTTTTGCAAATTTATGATTTTTGGATTTCAGAAATGTTCTTATTTTTTCCACAAACATTTCTGAAATTAATCTCAAATTTCATGAGTTTTATGGCAGAATTTTACACCTTACTTTCTAAATGCCTCTGGTATGTTGTCTAGAGCAAAGTGAAGTTCAGAAAAAAGAAATCACAGTTTTGTTTTTTGCTGACAGTGTATTGGTGAAAGTTCAATTTCCTACAGTGAGATTGTAGTTTGTTGAAGTAGAATTTCTTATCAGTGGCCATTATTCTGTATTTTGGCTCTCAGACATGCATAATAAAACGCCGAACTGCCCAGGGGTCTGCTCCCCTTCTGCTGCTCCTCATAAATGTGACAGCCTCCCTGATAATGGAGGGTATATTAAGTCAGCCAGCCGCCCCTCACCCGCTGCAGCCCTGCGTCACTCTGTGCTTTGTTCTGTGTCTCAGGAGGACATGTGAATCCCGCCGTATCTCTGGCCATGGTGATTCTGGGGAAATTAAAGATCTGGAAGTTTCCCTTCTACGTCATCGCTCAGTTTCTTGGTGCTTTTGCAGGAGCTGCAGCCGTCTTTGGATTATATTATGGTGAATGATTTGTTGTTTTCTTTTTTTGTTTTGTTTTTTACAAATTACACTACAAAAGCACAAGGATGCTAAACTGATTTGATCAGCGGCAAACGTGGATCCAGAAACCAAAACAAACAGCTTTTTCTTATTTACAATCAAGATCATAATAATGACACTGCAAAAACACAAAATCTTACCAAGTATTTTTGTTCTACTTTCTGGAGCAAATAACTTATTACACTTGAAATAAGACAAAACTAACTTATAAGTAACTTTTCAGCAAGAAATAGGAGCTTGTTTTAAGTCCAGATTTAGTAAATATAAAATGCTAGTTGCATATATGGACTTTTTGATATCTATAAAATGGTAAAAATGTCTTTAAGTGAAACAATGTGCCAGTAGAAATTGTCTTTTTTGTCAATATTCGAGAATTATTTACTTTAAAGAAGCTTGTATATTTTGTTGAAAAGTTAGTTTGATTTTATTTCATGTGTAATAAGTTTTGCACTAGAAATTAGATAAAATTTATTTTGTAAGATGTGTTTTTGCAGTGTAAACCAGTATAATTTTCCCATATTATGAACCATAATATAGTAAAAAATGTCTTACTTTTCCATCAATATTAAGGCATTATTTACTTAACATAACCTCCAATATTTTGCTGAAAAGTTACTTGTAAGTTAGTTTTGTCTTACTTAAAATGTACTACAATATTTGCACCAAAAATACTTGCGTTTTTGCAGTGTCAAAATATGAAACTAATTTTTCTAGAGGTTTTTTGAAGAGAATATTTTAGCTGCCTGTTCCTCTCTATAAGGATCCAAATAGATGCTCCTGCATGGTTAAAAACGTCTCTTTGTCTTCATCACAGACGCTTTCATGGACTTCACCAGCGGTATTCTGTCGGTGACAGGAATCAATGCGACAGGTCACATTTTTGCCTCCTACCCTGCCAGACACCTGTCAGTCCTCGGCGGCTTCATCGATCAGGTTGGTTCTGGTCGCTCTGACCCAAAAGACCTCACATCCGCTCCCCACCGCAGCTTCAATTTGCCGTTTAAACCCAACAAAGTCTGGCAAATACGGTTAATGCAGCATTGATCGCCCCATATAGTCTGAGAACGGCCCCTCTTCTTGCTCGGTTTGGGTCTGATGACCCATTTCCTGGGATCCACTGGCCCAAGTTACCACCGTTTTCAGTCAGTTAGTTAATGTGTTGATTTGAAAAGTAGCACACTTAAAACTAACATCAAAATATAACATAAACATAGCAGCATGTGTGTGTTATTTAGTATGTAAATAAGCAAATTACTCATAATTAGCCACAACTAATCTTTGATATGTGCTGGATATTAATCCACTGGATTTAGAGGGAAACATTATGTACATTAAAGGTGACCTGTTATGCTGCTGACCAGGTTAGGATACGTTTATGGGCTACACAAAACACCTTCACTACATTTTTTGCCAAAATCATTCTTAGAAAATTATTTTGAGCTCCTTTAAGAATGGGCCTCTGTCACTTTAAATCCAAATAAGCTGCTGCTGGCCACGGCCCCCAACTCAACGTTTACTCTCGCACATACACATGACCACAAACAGAGGCACAATTATGCAACCTTACAGCTTTGAAAAGCAAAAGTAGAGCCCCCTGCAAAGCCAACATGAATGCAACAAGTGGTTTCTAGATGGTAAGAAAAATACTTGTCTTTTCCTGTAACCAATGTGCAGACAGCAGTAAAACCAGCTGCCCAAACATGCTGGGACTCCACTTTGGTTGCTAGGTAACTGGTTGCTGATTTGTGACGTTACATTCTGAAGGTTTTTGAAGCTGTTCATTAACTTACTGACAAAAACTGGCTGGGTGGGTTTTTTTAGGCGTTTTAGTTGTTTTTAGGAGCAATAGAAAACTAAATAGAAATACAAAAATGTGCAAAATGTAAATTTTGCATAATAGGTCCCCTTTAAAAACAGAAGTGGCTTGAGACAAAGGGATGCATGTAGCGGTTGGCCATATGAAATTTGGATTTTATCGCAATATTTTGTGATACTATTGTGGTAGCACTGAAGGTTATGATAAAGAATCTTCAGTAATAAAAATCTATTTATTACTTATTTTTTAGGCAGCTGTATGTGACTGCATGGCACAACGTTCATATCGACACAAACACAAAAATTGTTCTTCAAAAATATTCCCATTTTGAACTGCACTTTAAGAAAATAACGCGTCTAATTTACAGTAAAATACCAGCAGCTGTGGGTGCCAAAATTTTACAATAAAAATATGGTAAATCCATATTTGTATGGCAAAATTTCTGTAGTTTCCAGAATGTGTGGTAGCAGCCACACCTGCCAGTGTTTTACCGTAAATTAGAGATGTTTTCTTTTTTTTACAGTGTGGCTTCTTTAGGACATAATTTATTAAAAAAACAGTGTGAGTTATATAACAAATATAAGATTTACATAATAAATAGTGGAGAAAACAGCAGAAATAACATTTCCAATCATACTGCAGGTTTTGTGTTGCCTTTTTTTTCCCATAATAAGTGATAAACAATTTAATAAATTCCCACGCCTAAATGCAAAGTGTTTAAATATGTTATGGGGTTTATGATAAGTGCTAATATGCTAAAGATTGTTCTAGAAGAAAGGGTTTGTAGACGTCAGTTAAACAGCAAAGGTTTTATTTAAGCTCTCACATACTTTATGAGAGGTGACTCATAAAGAGCTGCTGCGCCCCCTGCAGGTGGTGGGGACAGGTATGCTGGTTCTCTGTATTCTGGCCATTATTGACGGTGGGAACATTGGCGCTCCTAAAGGCGTGGAGCCGCTGGCCATCGGTCTGATCATCATGGCCATCGGCGTCTCCATGGGACTCAACTGTGGCTACCCTCTGAACCCCGCCAGAGACCTGGGACCCCGGCTGTTCACGGCCGTGGCCGGGTGGGGGATGGAGGTCTTCAGGTAACTAAAATACTGGTTTTTTAACTGAACTTGGTCAGACTTTGGAAGCACAGAGCAGATGTTTTCTGCATATACTTTTCCCTGATTCTATTTTTTTCATCAGATTTAACACAAAAACTGTTAATCTAGAGAAAACCAATCGGGAAATGAATGTTACCTTAAGAAAACCCATTGAGAAATTTTCTTATCTCAAGAAAACTATTTGGAAATTTATAATAAAAAAAAAATTCAAAAAAGCATTTGGAAAGTTACTTGTTATCTCAAGAAACCGTTTAGAAATTTATTAATTATTTTTTTCAAAAAAACATTTGTAAATTTACTCATTGCGTGAAAACTATTGGGAAATTTACTCATTATTTTGTGTTATTTTGAAAAGAAAAATGTGAAAATTTACTCATTAAAAAAACATGTGGAAAACATCTGCTTTTGGCTTACATTGTAATATGCGTATAAACAGATAAATAGAAAATAAACATCATGTGCACCTAGCATGAGTCGTGTTAAACGAATATTTACCGTGTTTGACCAGGTTTTTAATTTAAACGGTGATGGACGAATCTGAAGGCCGTCCGTCATTTTGACGGGTTACACACACCTGACCAATCGATGCATTTGAGCCTGAAGACATTTTCTAAACTTTACGCACAGAGAACATCACAGATATGACTAAAATCAAATCATTTTAAAAAATCAGATCTGAATATCGCCTCTTACTATCTGGGAGCGACGATATTCCGAAAAGTTCATGATGGGATTTTATTTGAATCAAAACAAAAACATAAAAGTTTAGCACATAAAAGTTTACCTCTGGTGCCTCATTGCTTCCGAAGCTTTTAAAAGTTCATGTCTTCATTCAGATTTCCATTAAGTGAGCCGTTTTGTTACATAATGTCACATGTTCCCGCTGCAGTCAGCCAACATTTATCCAGCCATCGACGTTTCTGATTCTGTTTTTGTGTCTGGCAGCACTGGAGGCTACTGGTGGTGGATCCCAGTGGCGGGGCCCATGGTGGGAGGCGTGGTGGCGGCCGTCCTCTACTTCCTGCTCATCGAGCTGCACCACCCCCATGACGAGGACGAGAAGGCCCACGAGGTGGAGGAAGAGGAGGAGGAAGAGGAGGAGGACGACGATGACAACAGTCTTAAGGACAAATACGAGATGATCGCCATGAGCTAAAACAATCAGCGCAGGGAAGAGTATGGAGCTAAATTGGGGCCATTAAGTTTGCTCTATCTGATTCTATTTGTTTTGTAACTGTATGTCTCATCGTTGACAGTAAAGTCTTATTTTTTTTGTAAATACAATCGGATATTTTTAGCATAAGTCATTAATGCTGAGCTTCCGTTTAGCTTTTCTCCTAATACCCTCAGTGATTGTGACAATTATTTGTTTATATTAACTTTAAGTGTTTCTTCCATGTTCAACTATTTTTTTGTACATCATGATTATTTTTCCTGGTTGTTACTTTTTGCATTTATTTCACTCAGCACAGTTTGTCTAAATTAAAGTTTACACAAATAAGTTCTCATGAGAAATTTTAATTCAGTTTACCATTTGTTCATTCATGCAATTTCTATGCAAATTTTAATTAAATTTCAGTCAGCAATTTATATGCAAATATTTTAATCTAATTATTTACTTTTTTAATGTTATTTTACTTATTTAAATTGTAGTCACGTTCAGTTACTGAAGTTTTTATAAGAGCTTGATACTCTCTCAAAGAGGCAAAAAAAACCTTTTTAGAGAGAACATACTGAGGATTATTTTATAACATACAAAATGAGAGCATTTACAGAGAAAGTGGTTATAACACTACATAACCACTTCTGCTGTTTGTGGTTCATAAAAGTCCCAGAAATAAACCATGGTGTTCACTGAGTTTCATAATAATTTGCTATAAGACATCAAGAGCAGTGTCATCCAGAATCTAGTCTGAAGAAAGCAGCATGCGTACTGATAAAAATGTTACCATAGTGTATTCTGCATAAAGACGATGATTTTCTGAGTCAGATTCTGCGTTCACACTGCAGCCTGAAGTGACCCAATTCCGATTTTTTGTTAATTCCGATTTTTTATTTTTTATTTTTTTGGGCGTGGTCGTTCACACTTCCAAAGACGTCAGCGTGATCTCCAGTGTAAACTACAAACGACTTGAAAGTGTCCCGCATGCGCAGTAGAGGGCGCAATAAAGTGAGAGAGCGTGCTCAGTGTTTTACCAACCACCATAAAAAAGAAGAAGAAGAAGAAGTGCTCAGTGTTTGCGGAAGTAAATGTGGATGCTAACGGTGGAGCATAGCTTACGATTTTAAAGTTGTTATCCAAACCGAACCGCACAGGAACAACTTAATCCTCATTATAGTCCGCCATGGCTGTTGTTTTAATTGTTGCGCGTATCGGGGCGCAGAATAGTGACGTTTGTCGAGTATCAATGACGTTCAGGTCAATGAATGCGACGTGTCGTTCAGATTGTGGTCACATTGTGGTCACATTGAGAAAGATCCGCAATGCATCGGACTTAGAACCACATACCCAAGTGACCTGAGTTGCATTTGTAAAAACCCGACTTGTGTTTCAGACTGTCGAGAAAAGGTCAGGTAAAGGTCACATTATGGCAAATATTTAAAAAAAATCTGAATTGGGTCACTTCATGCTGCAGTGTGAACACAGGCTAAGACTAGTTTGAAAACAAGCAATTAAGAATTATCACAAACATTTAACAAGAAGAAATGTCATTTTGCTAAATGTTTGATTTAAACAGAATCAGATTATAAAATCATTGCTTTGCCGTTCTAGGAAATATTGAACTGAAACTGTTACTTTGGTTGCTTATTCACACTGATGTAGCAACCAGTAACTGCAGCAGAACATCAATATTGATGATCAATAATAAACCACTCTTTGCTGCACGTGCATTCCTGCAAAATCTGGCCTGTAATAATCCCGTTTGTTACATAACTAAACACACAAAGCAAAGATAATGAAAAATACATCTAATAGAGCGTATCAGAAATGCATCAGACACTGAAACAAGCAACCATGAAGCTAAAAGAAACAAATTACAAAAACAAACTAAAAATCAGTAAATAAACTTTGTGAATGTAACACTTTACGTTTTCTGCTGCAAAGCGTCCAACTAAACATTTTCATTAAAATAAGAGCTCCCTCTCCTGTCCATGGATATGTACTGCACCCACTGGGGTGAACAAGGTTAATATCACCAACAAAAAAACTGAAAAGAAATTAGAAGAACATCAACCAACGAACCAAAATTTTAAAATGGGTGAAATGTATTGTTTCACCCTTTTTTTTTGTTTTTATAAAACTATACCTACTTGAAGCTTAATTAACTCAAGGATAATGTGTGAAATATTTGGCAGAGCTGAGTTACAACCTTATTAACAGTTAAACATCAGTTAATATGATCTATTAACAAATACTGTTATTATTCAGAGTTTTGTTTTCTCTTTTTACAAGCGTTACACGACTCCCATATTTTATAGCCAATATGAATTATTGATTCAGCTGCAGTGAACTTCAGAGAGGCCTGGACAGCTGTGCCAGGAGTTTCTGGGTTTACAACAAATTGAATAAAAGGTTTAATGTGTCCAGAAAACCTTATGAAAATAACATCACACTGCAAAAACACAAAATCTTATTTTGTCTAGTTTCTAGGGCAAATATCTTAGTATGCTTGAAATTAGACAAAACTAACTTAAGTAACTTTTAAAAGAAAGAATCAATAATTCCTTAATGTTAATGAACAAAAAATTGTTTCACTGGCAGATTATTTAATTTATAACAAGACTATTTTCTCATGTTATAAGTGAAATAATCTGCCACTGGAACCAAAACTTTTTTTTATCAATATTGATGAATTATTTACTTAAACTTCTATATCTTGCTGAAAAGATACTTGTAAGTTAGTCTTAATTCAAGAGTACTACACCAGAAATGAAATGTATTTTATAAGTGAAAGTAGAAGTACATTTTCATAAATTAGAAAGTTATATTATGGGAAAAAATGTCAGGTTTCACTTTCACTAGTTATTTCCCTTATAACTAGTACGTTTTCATCAATATTAAGTAATTATTCTATCTAAAAAGCTCATATTTCTTGTTAAAATAATTACGTGTAAGTTAGTTTTGTCTTATTTCATGCGTACGACGATATTTTGCACTAGAAATTAAACCAAAATTTGATACAAATCTTATGTAGTTAACTTTGCTGCTTATAATTTATATTAATTAAATAAAAGTACAATCAGAAGTCTGGTAAGGGATTTGAAGAGGTTGCAGAAAAATGTTAAGACAACCATTATCAATAAGTGGAAGACATTTAAAAAATAAAATAAAATCTCCAGGTAAGTTCATCCTGAAAGCAGACTGCAAGATGCTAAAAAAAATCTCCAGATTCTAAAATATTAAAATGTCACCAGAAAGATATTGCACAAGTTTAACTTTCAATATGAGCAAAGATGATTTAATTGTTCCATATAAATAAGGAGAATAAAATTCACATAATCTTAATTGTGACCTTAAAAAGCCAAAGAGTGCACACGCATTGCAGACAGTAAACAGAGGTCTATTTTATTTTGAATGAGTCTTTTAATTAATGCATTTCAAGTACTCCAAAAATTACATCTCTTTGCACAATACAATTTCAAATTTTTATTTTCTTTTTTTAGTAAAAATGTTCAAAGTGAACAAAAATTTCGAATACTGTATAAAACACAGTGAACATTAAAATCAGACAGTAGTTTTTACGCTTTAATCGTGTTCTTACGGCCTACATCACCTACGACATTTCAACTCAATTTGGACATTTTCAGTGCACGTTTATCTAAAAACTTTACCAAGACTACGAAATTAAAAAGAAAAGTAAATTTACAGGCATTTTTTTTTTTAACTTCTGCTCGTCTACCCGAACCATGCCACAGGATAAGAAAATGAAAAATAAAAAAATAAAAAATCATAATGGGAATGTAACATTAACTCCATCACTGAATAGTTTTTTCCTCCGTTGATGACAGTGGTAAAAAGCATAAGCAAATTCCAGTTCTACTTGCACAAAGAAGAACATAAATAACTTAGAAGAGAGGAAACTTTGTCACATATGAACATTTTTAACAAGTTACTTTGAATTTAGAAAAAAAAGAAATAGATGTATCAAAATGTACTTTTCGTTTTCAAATTAAATGCTAACTTTATTGTTTTATTTTTTTCTTCCTCCAAGTACTGTACAAGTTTACAGGTAAATTCTTCTGGCCTGACAGGTGAGATGAGATTTTAAAAGAGAGCTCCATTTTGTACAGAGATGAGTAATAGCAACCGCCAAGCTATCGAATTCATCCGCCGCATTGCAGAAAACGACGTGTTAGTCGTTTACGTCGACCGCTCCCCTACAGAGCTCACTGCGACTAGGACAAAAAGAGTCACACTAGTCTTTATTTGTGTTGCATGCATTTAAAAATAAAACCAGAGCTCATGTGCAATGAAATACAAAATCTGGGATGCGTCTTCTTGTTGAGGCATTCATGATATTTTACACTTAAGCAACATTATTGGGGATTTCCCCCTGAAAAATAAAATAATAATAATAATAATAGTAAAACAGGGAGTACATGCATTTTCAATTCCTTATTTTCAGTCAGATTTTGTTCTGCTCTTGCTCAAAATTAATCTCAAATTCAAACACAAAAAGAAAAAGTACGCTGACAGAAAAATACATTTTAAAGTACTTTTTGTCATGTCTCTTGTGCAAATATCTTAAAACACTTGGAAAAAAAGACAATTGATTTACAGAAAAGGTCCACTGGTAGATTCTTTTCACTAAAAGTACAATGCAAAAATCACAAAATCTTACCAAGTTTTTTTGGTCTAGTTTCTAATGGAAATATCTTACTATTCTTAAAATATGACAAAACTAACTTACAAGTAACTTTTCAGCTTGCTTTTAGTAAATAATTCCTTAATTTTGATGAAAAAGTTCTAGTTCCATTGGCAGGTTATTTCACTTATAAGACATTTTTCACCATGTTATAGGTTACGGTAATTTATCTGCCAGTGGAACTAAAAATTAGGGAATTATTCACTTAAAACAAGCCTCTATCTTTCTAAAGAAAAAAAAAAGAAGTTACTTTTAAATTAGCTTAACTTATTTCAAGTGTATATTTGCATTAGAAACTATTCCAAAATAACTTGGTAAGATTTTGTGTTTTTGCAGTGTATGAGAAGAATCTGTGCAACTAGTACATTTTTATCAATATTAAGAAATTAACTTAAAACAAAGCTCCTATATCTTGATAAAAAAGATATTTTTTGTTAGTTTTGTCTTGTTTAAGGTGCATTAAGATATCTGCATTACAATTGAACCAAAAAATGTAGTTAAATGTTGGTTTTGCAGTGTATTTCAGCAATCAGATTTAATGTTGCTTATGCAAATACCTTCTGTTCCTCCTTTATTAGGATGAAACCTGAACTCTGCTGTGTTTTCTGCTTGCAAATTCATTTTTGCTCTCTGTCTGATAACAGTTGTAGCCAATAAAATGGCGGCGAGACTCTGAACGCAACATGTTCACCCAACAGAAGGAGGTGCTGCCAGTGAGAGTCTCTGCAAACTGTTGAGGAGAAGAAAAAAAACATTGCTGAGATTGCAGGTTTTACCATTATTTTAGTGAAACTATTAGGAAAAGAATTTGTGCAGTAGGCATTTAATCTGACATGTAAGGTTGAGTTTTGTGCAAGAGCAGAAAAAACATCTACTGGAGAAAATAAGGAATTCTGTCAATTTAAAAATGTATGCTCTTACAAGTAAAAAAAACAAAAGAAGTCATGATTGCATCACCAGGTACAGTTCTTGTCATCTAATAAATAAAATTCACAAAAAGGGTTTGTTTTGCAAACACCTGAGGTCAAACCAATCACACTTCCTTCCTTCCTTCCTTCTTTCCTTCATGTCTTAGTGGATTTCTACGGTAAACATCTTGCACTGGTGAGCTCTTTAGGGGATCAGGAAGTAGCTTTTCCAACAGATTAGTAGTGAACGCACTGAGGAGAACGTTAGTGACCAACACTGCTGCATTACACTTCTCTTTCCTGCGTTACACAGCCGTCAAAATAAAATAGCGTTGAGTGAATTACAGATATTACAGACCTTTGTCAATTCAAAGCCACATGTAATAAATGTGTCTGCATGCCCACAAGGAAAAGTTCTTAGATTCACTATCTGAAGAATAATAGAATGACTTAATCTTACATTTTTTTTAGTCATTTTAAAAAATTTATTTCCACACTCATGTAAACTAGCATGACTCATTCCTAGACTCCTAGCCTTTGTTTTCAGTGTCACTCTTCATGATCAGGAGCAAATAGTTGTGATCCTTCATATTTGTTCCCATGACGCTACATCTCCTTACACAACATGAGCAAAAAAAAACATAACGTTAGCAAGACCAAAAAAATAAAACGAAACGTAAAAACAGGGATATGATGCCCTTGTTGTTCATAATCTTGTAATCAAATAAAAGTGAATGCGATCCAACTCAAGAGCGTCAAATCCTCAACGTTCCTTCATTTATGTGTTAAAAATCCTGAGAGCACTAACCGAAAAGAAAAAGAAAAGAAAAGTAGTGAAGAATTACACATTTACAGTAGAAGAAATAGTTTGTTTTCACTTATGATACACTAAATATTTACAGTCACATGCAGAAGATAATCTGCATGAGGAGACCAGAGCCTGTCTCTTTTGCTGTTCGACATGAAAAATCAGGAAAAAAAAAAAAAAGTGCCAAAACTTCCCACTGAGTTTCTCTCATTCCTGGTCAGGATGATGAGGGGGAAAACAGAAATAAGAAGAAGAAGAAGAAGAAGCACAGAACGATTCACCGGCAGTCACTCGAAGATCGCAACAGAAAGAAAAACACATCACAGGATGTACTAACGCTACACATGATTCCTTAACTCTCCTTGGCACTCCTTGGAATGAAAAGAAAAAAGAAAAGAAAGATGGAAAACGATGCACTGGAGATGGCTGATGGTCGAGTCCACTCCGCAAAGAGCCAGCTGAGTTGTTGGACAAAGTTTTTACTCTTCTTCCGCGTGGAGCGCGTTGTCTGCAGATCGGAGGATATGACGATGACAAACAACCGTGTCAGGCTTTTCTTTGGATGGAGTGACGCTTTTGTTTCCCACTGTAGGCACGAGGAGGAGCCAAGGCATTGGGGGTTGCAAGGAAGGGCAGCGGGGTCTCAGCGTCTCATCTGGCCCATCTGATAGTTCTCTCTGGGCTGACGGTGGTGCCTCTGGGGCTGCGCCTGCCGCTGCGGCTGACCCCGGGCTTGTCGCTGGCCGCCATGGCCGCCGTGGGCGTGGGGGTGCTGCGACTGGTGCTGCACCTGAGAGCTGGCGTGCTGCTGCGCTCGTCGCCTCTTCAAAGTGCCTGGAGACAAAACAAAACGGAGGGTCGGCTCGCTTTTCGCCACAAAAAAATTCAAGCGTTTACAAGAACAGAAGAGAAAGTCGGCCTTCTACCACCTGAAGAACATTTCCAGGATTAGAGGACTAATGTCCCAATGAAATCTGGAGAAACTCATCCAGGTGTTTAACTTTAGTCACATTGATTACTGCAACAGTAAAAAAGAATCAGTCTAATCCAGAACGCTGCTGCTGGAGTTCTGACTAAAACCAGGAAGATAGAGCGCATAAACCCAATTCTAACCCCTTACACTGAAAAAACAAGAGGCCACTTTAAATAATCTTCTCATATTTTACTTTGTGTAATTATATGTTTGAGTAAAATGAACATTGTTCTTTTATTCTGTGAACTACTGACAACATGTCTCTGAAATTCCAAGCAAAATTGTAGTATTTATTTGTGGTCAGAATAAGGAAAAAGATGCTTTCAGACCTCAAATAATGGAAAGAAATTAGTTCATGTTCCTTTAGAAACAGCAATACTAATGTTTTAACTCAGGAAGAGTTCAGAAATCAACATTTGGTGGAATAACCAGGAGGTTTTCAATGTTAGTCAGTGCAGTGGGCTCTACATTTTTTCCAGAGCTGTATATAGAAAGTGTTAGGAACTGACCTGGCAGTGGTTTGGGAGGAGGCAGCTTGGGGTTACTGCTGGGTGTGTGAACGCTGCAGATCTTAATAAAACCCGCCATGAGCATGATGAGAGCGATGCCCATCAGCAGCACGGCCCACCAGTGAGCCTGCAGGAGGAATCATCACAAAACCTTTTCATCTTAAACTTAAAACTAGAAAACGTCCAGCAGATTCGGTACGTACCACAATCCACTCTGCAATGTTCTCATAGAGTTCTGGGTTGAAGATGGCCTTCTTTAGCCTGGCGAGCGGCCCGTCTGCGTCCACCAGCCGGCACTTCATGAACACGTCGCAGTAACCTTTGAAATCGTTGCAGGGCGATCCCGCTGGCAGGGTGGTGACTTTCTTATTGAAGAACCGAGCCAGACGCTCTGACCCCGTGCTGCTGCAGGTGTTGGGGTTCACTGCGGAAACAGATCAGATTCTCATTTGCACTGTGTCGACTAAGACAAAAACATAAAACTCTACTCGGCTCTACCCTGCAACGATCATTACACTGCAACATTTTTCTCTTGCATGTGTTTGAACAGAAAAATTGAAGCAAGCATTCACAGTGACGGAACGCGCTCCAGTACGAACTAAAGATGTTGGGTCTTATTTCATTGGATCTGTTCTTAAAAACATGCAATGTGATTCTATTAAACAGTGTCAGTACTTTTAAACTGTTTTGTAATTTGTTTTAACCCTTATCAGCTCAAAGGTGTCGCCGAAGACATATTTTTACAAGCCAACTTTGGGGTACCGTAACTCTGAAATGCTACCTGAAAAACTCTATTGGTGTCTGAAAGAGGAGAAGTTGCGCTTTCCAGCCAATATCAGGTTATTACGGTAATTTCACGCCTGCTGTTGCAGGGAGCAGGTAATAAATTGTAAATAACTGCTAGATATTGAAAGTTCCAGTTGTTACGGATAAACTGGGAAAACTATTTACTCACAGGACATTTAAAGAACTTTGTACAAGTAAAATAAGCAAAAATATCCAGTAAAAGATTTGAAACTTAGGACTTAAAGGGTTAAACTTGCTTGGAGTTACTGCTGGGTTTGCAGTAACCCCAAAAACACAAAACATTACCAAGTATTTTTGGTCTGTTTTTTTGTGCAAATATCTTAGCTCACTTGAAATAAGAGAAAATTAACTCATAAGTAACTTTTCAGCAAGATATAGGAGCTTGTTTTAGTCAATACTTCCTTACAATTAATGAAAAAGTACTAGTTCCATTGGTAGATTAATTCACTTTCAACAAGATATTTTGTGATAAGTGAATTAATCTACCAATGGAACATTAATATTAATATTCAGGAATTATTGACTTAAAACATGCTCCTATATTTTGCTAAAAAGTTTTGTCTTATTTCAAGTGAACTAAGACATTTGCACTAGAAATGACACCAAAAATACTTCTTTTGTGTTTTTGCACTGTTTAAATTAGTTTTACTTTTGTGTTGCTGATTTCTTAATAAATAAAGTTATTATTATATAAAAAATAGATAAAGCCACTCACTCTTCTCCATGCAGCACACGTGGCAGAGCTCGGTCTCATCCTTTCCATCTTGGCTGGCGCAGGTGCACGCCTCGAGCCCGTACTTCTCGCAGATGGAGCCGGAGCAGCCCTGCGGGGGAGGAGCATTAGGAAAGGCGACATCAGACACCGACTAGTGTGAGAATAGCGTTGCTACAGCAACCAGCTCTGCCAGCGCCAGGTGTGAAACGTTCAGGCGCTCACCCCGTTGAGGCAGACTTGAGTTTCGCCGTGGCAGGCGGTGAAGTTGGCTTTGGGCTCCGAGGTCGGGCACTGGGCGCTTCCCCCGCTGCACATGCCCTGGTGAGCGCACTCGGACTCCTCCCTGCACTTCTCGTTGCGACCCTTGTAGCTGCACTCGAAAGTGCAACAAGGACCCTGACTCGGGCTGATGGGAAACAAGCAAGAGCCGAGTCAAAAACAAGTCGGGCGTGAGCCGATTGAGCCTCCTCATCCAGAACGAAATGTCAAAAACCCATAAAAAATATCTAAGAAAATACATGAAACTGTAATAATTATTGATTAATGGTTTATTAAATCAAAATTAGCTCTGATCAATTAATTAATAACATCCGCTTAGATAGTTTTTAAGTGTTGTAGTTTTTCTGCCATCCAGCAGAGGGCACCACTGGTCAAACTTCAGCAGAAACAGTTGATACAGAAACAAAATGGTGGGAAAGATTAAGTCAAATTGGACTCAGTCATACAATATTTACTGAAAGTAAACACAATATGGAAAAATGTCTGTATTGTGCAGAGTTTGAAACAATAGCAGATGATATTCTAGTATATTGAAAATATGAGACCAAAATTAGGTTAAAAGTGGAGAAATTTAGAAAAAAATAAACATTTAATTTAATAAATATACTACAGGGAGATTCAGAAAGTAAAAGTATTAAAATTTTAACTGGAGTTTTAAGGAAAACAAAGTTGTTTAACAGAATTTGATCATAAAGAACGGATATTTTGAGCCACACTCCATTCCAGCAGGTGGCGATAATGTACACAACACGTTTCTTGCTAACCAGCAATAAAGATCAAGAAGAACGGGAAAGAGAAACGGTCCAAATGGAGTGTGATGTGTGTAAAATGTACTTTTATTTGGTTCTGTTTTGAAATATAAACACTCAAAAAGCTCCTTAATTTACCACCTTAATGGCGCTGATTCAGCCGAGCTGCATGACGCTGATAATATGACAGAAGCCGAGGCAATAATGCAGGAAATTAGTAAAATAACAAGAAAAAGACAAATTGCCAATAATTAAGGTTGGTTTTGAGGTTTGTCATGAGTTAATAAACTTTCCTTCAAGAGGAACCATAGAACATATTTTATCGTTTTGGTCTTTTATTTTTCTATTCAGCAACTCAAAGAGGTTCCTGATTTGTTCCATTTTATTAATGTCTAAATTTAGTAAAGTGAGAAAAACACAATTTTCTGCTTATTTATTCTATTTAATACAGATGACACAAATTATATTATCAAAAGTTAATAATTAATCACTCGAAAAATTGCTGCAGCTAAAATTAAGTATTGTTTTGGTTTTTTATTCATATTAGCAGCTTTTGGTATCTTTGCCAATTTTATAAATGTCTTATTATTTTTACTAAACTTTACATTATTTTCTATTTTCTCATTTACCTACCTGTGATGTTGTGTTTGTTGTGAAGCAGTTTGGTCATCTGAGGCTGTTGTAAATGTGCTATATAAATAAACTCTGACTTGACTAATCATTACATCAACTTTACATTAACTCATTATTTGATTTCTTACTGACTCCCACCTGCAGACTTTGTTGGGCTTTAATTTGCACTTCTTGTTGTCGGGCTGGTTGGCGTCGTAGCAGCACTGGTCTCTGCACTGGTCGCTGTAGCCGCAGTCGCACTCCTCTCCAGGCTCCACCAGGCCGTTTCCACAGATCGGCTGGCCAGATTCTGAGGCAAAGAAACACAAAGCTAGACTCTACAAAACGGGAAGCTAAAGAGTCACAGGAAATCAAATACTGCCAAAAGAAAAGCTTAGAATAATAATAAAAAAAAGAAAATCAACACAATACCACAATAAAATGTTCAACAAATCCTTTAGGAATATAATGTCAAGAAATCCATCAGTATTGTTGATAAATAGTGAATGTAATAATGCAGATAGGTTTTGTTGCTACTGCATTCATTTATTAACTCAAATGCATTCATTTTGTTCTTTCTATAATTTATTTAAACGGTTATTTTTTTCAACGTGGAAAGATTGTACAATAAATAACCAGAGTTGGGAAGCAACTAGTTACTAGGGAAAAAATTACTTTTAAGAGTGTAGTTTGTTTTTATTATGCTGCACTTTTTACTTTTACTTGAGTAATTTTATTATGAAGTGTTGTTACTTGTACTTAAGCAAAATGTCTGGATTCTCTACCCACTGAATAAAAAAAAAAAAACATGTTTTAACCAAAATTCACCAAAGACAAAGACCTGCAGTTTTGGTTAAAGTTTCATAAGTTTTTATAATTGAAAGAAACCGATTTGAAAAAGTTTTCTCTTCACTGATTTTGTTATTTTTAGGGGGGATTTGGAAAAGATATAACAGGCTTATTAATGCAAAACATTTATGGACAGAATCTGAAGAGAGAAAACAAAACAATAATGGCAGGAAGAGTGATCAAGTTCAGGCCAGAACTTTGCCAAAATCTGGTTAATGGTGACAAACAGTGAATCATCGAAATACATTTTTTAATAAAGTAAAGTAAGTGAGACTGCTTGTTGCAGTTATTCAACCCTGAAGAAAGAACATTTTAAGTAAATAATTGAAGGCCAAAATTAATAGCATTAATGCTGTATGAATTATGTTAAAAATAATGGTTTAATTTCTGTAGGTAGCCATTTTAAAGCTGTGCCAAATGTACCATCTGCATACAAAAGAAAAACAACAAAGGTAGTTGTTCAGCCTGCCAAATGCTGTCAGATAAAAATAATACTATGCTAAAGCCAAGATTGGGTTATGGAGCTAGTGCTGCTCTGCAGGATCACCTCCAGCAGCCATATTTTATTTTCTAATGAAGACTTTTGGATGACTCTGTTCTCCCCTGCAGGGAGCAGCTGAATAAGAACGATTACAGGGTTTGAATTTCTGATTCCTCAACAAGAGAAGTTCAAATGCAGGCCAACGTGAAGCAGTAAAACCTACCAACAAAACAGTTTCCTCTCTTCTTCTCCAGAACCTGGCTGATGTTGCGAATGCTGCAGAAGGAGAACTTATTATTGTTGAGCTTGTCTCCCGATGTGGCTCGCGCATACATGATGTAATTGCCCTTCTCCTTCTTGTCTTGGCTTTTGGATTCTCCTGGGGTGCACTCGGCTCCGGAGTCATGCTAGGAGTGAAAGTGGAAAAGAAAAACCTGAGGTTAGACGAGCGTATGCCACGCGTTAAATGTGCCACGTGTGAGTAACATACCGGGGAGCCAAAGTTGTGTCCTACTTCATGTGCAAAAGTGATATGAGAGACTTTTGGAGGTACGTGGGAGGCATAATTCTGTACCGTGATTATACCAGTGTTGAGAGACTTCCTTTTTCCGTCGGAGTACAGCTTGCTTTTTTCACAGATTCCCCCAGAGCTCCCTGGAAAAGAGGAAGGAGAAGTTCAGAAAGATGTTTTTACCTCAGAGATTAATTACTTTATAATTAAGTAAAAAAAAAACAAAAAAAAACTGTCTTATTAGCAAAAACCTTTAAAAAATGTTTTAATTAAACATGCAAAACAAGAATTTCAGAGGAAAATAACAGTTTTAGAAGTGAAAAGTTGCATTAAATTAGACTCAACGTATCAAAGTAGCATAACTAACAAGGTTATAACATTTTTTTTTCTTTTACATATTTGTTGAAACTATGTTATGACAGTACAGTATGAGAGAGTCCGTTTAAAAAAATGTTTTTTTAAAAAAAATAAATAAATCAAGGTCCTCTGCCTTCTTCCAGTGCCAAGACTGCATAGACTGAATGCTAACTAGCATTCAATTAGCCTGAAGGCTAACTAGCATAAACATTTATCTGACAGCAGATAAACATTTTTCCTGGAATGCTAAGTTGTTTCTCAGCCATTAGCACATTTAACGGCGAGTACATGAGGATGATTGACAGCGTTAAGACCCGCCTGCTGGCTCTGATTGGTTGGTTTTGGTCGGGAGCGGTGCATTTCTCCAAATTGCAATATTATCTCAGGAAGGAGGTGGAGGAGATTAATCTTTTCCCAAATTATCTGTCGAATATTGTACAGTCATAACATGTTGACAGTTTTACCAAATACTGTATGTAAAATATATTTTTTTTTTCTAAAGGCTACATACTGCAGTTTTAAGACATTTTCAGTTATTTATATGTAAATTTCTGAAGCTGTAGTTCTAATTTACAAGTCAAAATTTAATGCACTCTGAAGTGAAATTGTCTTTTTATAAAAAAAAACAATTCTGACCATTTTTGCCAGTATAGAATAATAATGATTCCAAAAGCTGCTAAGAAATATTCCAGCACCTGAGGGGGCTCCCACCCAGGCCAGTCCCAACACGCCATCATCAAAATCCCTGTCTGTGAAAACGTAAGCCAGACAGTAATCGTCGTGATTCTGCTCCGAGTTCAGCTCCAGAAACTTCTCAACGCCGATGTTGGCGAAGCGGAACGGGTTGGATCGGTCTCTCTCGTCATTGGTCATGTTTATCTAGACGGGAGGAGGCGAACGGGTTCAGAGGGGGAGACGAAAACTAAAACATCAGAGTCTGTTGGTGTAACTCACCCTGATCCGCTTCACCATGAAGCTGATGTTACGAATGCCCATGAAGTCTGTGCCCTGGTAGATCGCATCAATGGCTTTGACATGGCTGGAAATCTACAGGTGAAAACAAAACAATAAAACTAAACAGGATTTCCTTTAAATTTACTTTCCCCAGAGTAAAATTCAAGCATTTTTAAAAGCAGGTTTTCAAACTTTTCCTGCACCACACTTTCCAGATAAAAACAACACAATGAAATTTTAAAAAGACCATTTCAATTATCTATTACATATAATTTATTTATATGTAATAATTATATATACTCTTGTAAGAGTATTTTATATTTTAAAGCAGATACAATAAAATTGTATGTTTTGAAATGTATCTCAAACACTTTATACATCTGACTGGTCTAAGATCTTAGAAAAAACTAATTTAACAAAACAAATCCTTCAATTTTAATAATGTTGTTTAATGTTTAAAATATAAGCCCACTTTTATTTCAGTAACATTATCAATAAGTCATTAAGCCATTAGGAATAAGAAATATTCATTACACTATGCATTTTAAGGTAAATGGTCTTCCTGCTGAAAAGATAAAATATACAAAGAGATTTACAAAAAAAACTCTCTAGGTTTTCTGACATTTAACAAATGGAAATAATTTTGGTGATTCTATCTAACCTAAAACAAAAAGGTTTAGTCTGATTTAACTTCAGAAAGTGAGATTAAAACAATGGTTTGTGTGCATGTTTCCCAAATTTAGACTTTTAATTAAACATACTTTATTACAAAACTATGCAGTTTGAATATGAATAACTTTCAAGGACATTAAAATAAAGCACTATCCAAACCTTGAAAATCTGATTGAAATTTAAGCATTTTAAAGGATTTCAACTACCCGTACAAACGGTGTATGAAAAGTTTCCGGCTTCTGGAGATACTTCAGGGAGAATGAAAGTACAGTAAGACATCGTGTCATATATTCTCTTGTTTTGCAAAGCCTTATTGGACCTAATAACCGAGTTAAATATGCCACAAGGGATGCAATATTTCCCTCGACAGAAAACAGGAGCTTAGTGAAGCGCCGCCTGGTGGAGTTCGTCCAAATCAATGATAAGTTCAGCTTTTAACTGAGAAGTTATTCAAGTATACATAAGTTTATGTTCTGCATTAAATTAAAGTGAATTAGCTCAAATAAGTACAGCTTCTGGGGTTTTTTTGTGTTATTTTGCAGTGATTTCAGATTTCACTTAAACATAATTTGTGTTTTATAAGAAATGTGTAAAAATTACCAGGAGGCAAATTCTACATCATTTCCCTTCATAGCAAGAATGGCTTTTTTTTTTTTAAGTTAAAAAACATATCAATTAAACAAAATTTAACTGATTTGACTAGATTGAAATCAAACTGAACAGGTCAGAGGTTTTTAACTTGGAAGGATCTGGAATTGATATTTTACCTTTTTCTGAAGCTTATTTTAATGCCATAGAAATAAATCATTTAGTTAAGGTAGAAACCTGGTTAATTATTGGTGCCAATGTAAGAGAGAAAACACTTAAAAAGACAAATTCTCCCAAAACTCATTAAAGTAATGCTATAAATTGTTTGTGTTTTAATAGATTTTTATATTTTACTCCGTTTACATGCTGCCAGAGTTTCCAATGTTTCTATGCAGGATAAGGTACTTTGTATTGCTGCCATGTGGCTTACCTGAGCTATGACAGCTTCTCTGGTCTTATAGTATTTGAAGAAAAGATGGTCAGTCTGAATAAAGAGCTGGCAGGTGTTTTTCTCCACCTGGGCCATCCTCTTCTTCCTCAGCAACACGGGGCCTTCAGACTCCGCTTCGGTGTGGAGCTCCTGATGTGAGGGGCACATGAGTCTTAGAGAGCTAAATAAAACATATTTATAGCTTTTTCATCCTAACAGTGCATTAATAAGTAATGGGAAGTATTTTTAGTTTCCCTCTTAAGCCACGGCATGTTCATAAATCAGATTTTAGCTAAGAGATGAAAACGATTAAATAAAACCACAATCAAAGCAAAAATAATTCCAGAAAATACAGATGAATTTCAATAAATTAGAAGACAATAGTTCAGCAATTTAATTCACAAAGTGAAACTCATAATATTTAGGTGCATTACACAAAAAGAAAAATATTTGTACAAGTTTAAGTTTCTCTTAATTTTGCTGATTAAGGCTAACACGAATGACAGCTCTAATTTACTTTTAGTTTCTCTACCAAAGTCCTTTCTCTGTCAAAACTAGGAATGCACCAATACACTATATTTTTTGCCGATACCAATATCTGAGGATTAGAATCGGCAGATACCGATCCGATAAGGAAAAACAGCTGAATTCACTTACAACGTTTCTTTTTTTAAACACAGACAAAATTTACTGAATTAGAAATTTATATGGTAACTCTGCACCAGTACAGATCACTTAAATATACCCACAGCTTCACAAGCTACTGGTTAAACATGTAAGACAACTTCAATTTGTTCAGTCAGAGCAATTAGGACAATAAAAGACGATGTAAAATAAATAATAAAGACACTAGGCAAAAACAATAGGTTGACTCTCTTGGTCAAACTACAACAAACCTTCACCACTAGTAATTCGTAATATAATGTCAAATAAATAATAAAGCATGACATTACTCAGAGCAAAAAGCATAGAATAAGGATGAATAGATCCGCCCTTATGGATCGGACACATGGTCACCAATGATCTAGATTTTTTATTTTACTTTTTTTTCCCCCAATATTGGCTTCGATACAGATATTAATATCGGATCGGTGTATCTGTAGTCAGAACTTGTAGAAAACTTGTGTGAAAAACCTTTTGGATGTTCTGTGAATGTCAAAAAACACAATTGCTGTCTCTCCATTAGATAAGAAATACAATTAAAATCACACATGAATAAGTCTGTTCATGCAAAAATGTATGGAGGTGATATACGTAAATTCATGAGATATATTCATATTACAGCCATGTCACTGGCGCTCATCTATCAGCGTCTTATCCAGGCTTTGGATCAACAAGCTCCTTATACTTGGGAGTGGCTATGTTTATATGCAGCACTTTTGGGAAATCGTATTTATCAAATTTAACAGAACAGAGATAAATTAAACACTTGAACATGACAAACTCAACTTTTGATGAACTGTGCGATGCTGCAACAGCTCTGTAGGAGATCCAAGGAGAAGCGGGTGGCTACAAATAAGCACATTGCTGCTGCAGACAAACTGTTTTAAATGGTTTGATACAACAGAAGTGTTTGTGAAATACACAAATTTTGATACGGTTGAAAACCTACCTCATTCTAAAGCAAAAAATTATAATTTTTTAATTGGAAACATTGGAGTTTTTTCTATATTAGCATGTTTCAATTAAACCAAATTATTTTTGCAATTCCAATGTGTGCAGTTTTATGGTCAATGGAAACTGGTGTTGGTCAGGAGTACAACAGTGAATATGAAAACCATGACAACATTCCTGTATTAAAATGTTTTTCTGTAATGAGTCTAATGGGAAAAGATATTTAAAACATATTTTATGAATTTCTACATCACTTTTTGAATTGAATTATTTGAATATTATTTTTATAATATGCTAATTTACAGAGGCACTTCTGTGTGTTAACTATTTTATGAGCACTCTGTATGCACAGTTTAATTTGGTTAATGATGATTTTCCATGGAGCAACAAACAATAACTTCATTCAGTTAAAATTACAATGAAATACAACCACAAGAGCAGCTAGTAGGAGGGATTGTGAAATATAATTCAGCTCCTTTGGTCATTAATAATTAGAAATATTATTGAGTTGTTTTAGAAAATCATTTAAACAGTGGCTTCTAATTAATAAAAACTGCATTCATGTTTAAAATGGACTTAAATGTTCATTTCTGCATGTAACTTGCTTTTTTTTATTATTACTTTGCCATATGTTTTGCGTGTTCGTCCATGTGTGTGTAGATTATTTTTCTTTCTTTCATTTTTTTATTTTACCATCAACCCGGCAGGGGGTCTGCAGATGAAAATTAGCCCTTGTGGCTAAATCTGCCGTATTTACATGGCTGTTTTAATTTACTCATGTTGATTAATATGCACCTTCCCTTATGAAGGGAAGGTGCATAAGGGAACCTTATGCACCTTCATGGGAATTTATTTCAAATTCCCATGAATTTGAAATAAATTCAAATTCATGGGAAGCTGCTCCACATAAGTGTAAAGATGTTTCACTGCCAGTATTGCAGCTTTGGCCAGACACCAGTTTTTCTAATGATTCCATTTAGTTGAAATGGGAAAACAAATATTTTTTCCCCAACTATCTGCCAAAGCAAAAGCTGCCAAGTACAAAGAATCAATATTTTTGCAATGAACCCAAACCAGAAAGGCATTTAAGTACTTATTCAAGCCATAAAATGACTGCATGTCACGTGTTTTCCTGATTTTTTTTAATTATTATTTTATTTTCACCTTGTTTGGCTCCACTGTAGCAGAGACCTGATACTTCTTCATCCTCTCGAACACAGAGCTGTCAGCGCAGCCTCCCTCTGGGCCGTACTTGTGCGGATAGTCTGAATGACAGAGGCAGAGACACAAACACTGTTTGGATTATAAAGACAACGTTAGCTACTTAACCCCCTGAGTCACTCTATTCCTGGTGCTATTCATGATCAGCTAATGGATGTACTTATACGCCACTTGATACGCCTCGCTTCAGCGTGCGAGTCGCTACTTTCCCGTCGCACTCATTAGCGATTCCTTTCGCAATCCTGTTTAATTTGCCCCACAGCAACTTGCTATGTGTTCACAGATGATTTGAAATTAAATGCTGCTGCTGTAGTGAAGTGTGCTTGGTGCTCACTATTAGTACCAACATTGTGTGGAGAGCATAAATAAGCCAGAGAGAAGGATTGTGTTATTCAGCTAATGAGCACCCCGGGTATCTCTGCTCCCACGGGGGGCAATCACACCAGTCAGCCTTCATCTGCTCAGCTGCCCTAACCTTGCACTTTCCCTGTTACGCATTTCCATGAAACAAATTACACATTAGATTCGAGGAAGTGATACTGTTGATTGAATGTGAGCAGGTGAAGAGTCTAGGGACTTACGTATGTCATCTTCGTGGTAGATGACTGAGTGAAACGGCACGTCTTTGCCCTGCAGGTATCTCTCGGCTGGTTCCACGTAGTAAGTGCCGTGGTAGCTCTGGATGAAGCCCTCAAACTTACCGTCCACAACGGAGCCGTGAGTCAGGGTGCCTTTCTCACCTGGGAAATCAAATCATGGCACTCTATATTCAGACTCACACAGGACTGGATGCTGAGTTATCACAGCATGTTAAAAAAAAATATCACAATGCACTGAAATATTAACGTCTAAACGGATTACCGTAGATTTCTCCAGAGTAGATATGAGAGGTATCGTATGGAATCTCTTCTCCTGAAACTTCTATTTTCAGATCTGGAGGAAATATGGTTGTATCTCTTTTCATCCGTAAATTGAAATGCCTGAAATGACACGAGGAGATTGTCACAAAACAATCTGCACTGATTCATCAATTGGATTAGCTCTACTATGCCTCTTTGAACATGTCAGGACAGGTCTATATGGTCTATACAAAACATGTTAATTACAGTTTTTGCACAAAATCATTCATAGACAATGAGATTTTAGTCTGTTCAGTTCTGCCTATTTTGAGCTGTTTTAGGGCCTCCTGTCACTTTAAACCCAAATAAGCTGCTGCTGGTCACGCCCTTCACACTTGCATGTGAAAATGGCTGCAATCAGATGCGCAATTATACAACCGAACATCTTTGAAAAGCAGAAGTGGAGCCTCTTGCACAACCAGCAAGAATCCAGCAAGTGGTTTCTGAACTGTAAGTCAAAAACAAAACATTTGTCTTTTCCAGAAGCCAGTACAGAGAATACAGCAGTAAAACCAGCAGACCAAACGTGCTGGAGCTCAGCCTGAGTTGCTACGGTACATACTGGACTCGGCTGGGGTTGCTAGGCAACAGCGTAATGCCTTTCGATTGTGACTCAATGGGGAGGTTTTTGAAATGGCTCATTTTCCAAACACCAAAAACAAAAAGATTGGTGCTGTTTTTAGAAGCACTCGAAACCCAAAGGGAAGTGTAAAAGTGTGTAAAAATGCCAGTTTCAGGAATACGATACGGCCATGACGCAAAGTCAAATTTCGTTGCAGTTATTTTTATATTTACCGCATTTTCATAACAACTTTCGTTGAAATAGATACTTGATTGTGCTATGAAATGGAAAATACATAATACTATCTCCGTCCCTTTAAGAATGCAATAACAAGTGTTGGTCAATGTCACATTTTAGCAATAATGAGAGTACTTCTCACACCAAGTTTAAATAAAAAACTGATCACGATATAGATTGTTTTACATTTTTAGGTTAATATGATGAAACTAAAATCAAAAGACTAAATTGGGGAATACATGTTGAATTGAAAGTAACACAGCCTAACAGAAACAATCCCAACAAGCATTAAAGCTGCTGTAATGTTTCAATGTCAGATCTTATTTGAAAAATGGTTGATTTCCAACACATGAACTGCGGTTTCTGTTTCATACTCCACTCAATTGGCCTGTGTTTTCTTCTGACTAGTTGACTTTGAAGCTGGGATTACACAAGTGAGTCTGAGTGCAATCAACAACCAAACAAAGCACACACACAAACACGCGCGCACGCAAACACCACTCAAACAGTCAGGGAGCCCAACCCACTGCTTTGCTGTAAACAAACCCCTAATTTCCACAACAAACGTTTTCCATCACATCCTGCAAGCACTACTCAGAAAACACTCGAATCTGGAAAACAGAATCAGATTGTTGGGTTGAAAAATATATGAAGCAGAGCTGAAGAAAACAAAATGCATCTTGTAGTCTTTTTAAACAAAAAAATCTATCTGTGTGTTTGTTGTTGCACAGTTTTATATTTCAGTTATTCTCTTCCTTATTTAAGCAGCATCAGGGTTTATGAACAGCGAGTCCTGTTACAGCCAGGATGATAAACAGTCTTTGCCAAGTTTCAAGGCAGATGGTGGTGACTTTGTGATGGAGTTTAGACGCCATCCAGCACCGCCACCTCCTCCTCAAAATAGGGACGAACTATATGCATCTTCCCATCTGCGAAATTAGTATTTATTTTAGATCTTAATGCATCTGCCTCCGCAATCACCTTCTGGATGTGCAATAAAAAAGCTTACGCTTAATCTGAAGCCCCAATAATATAAAGATACTATCACATATGGGGAAAAGGGCAGCAGATGTGCACAACTTACACGATTAAAACCTTAAATGCTTCTTCTTATCTGGCATTTAACCAACTGATGAATCATCTCAAAAAAAAAAAAAAAAAAAGTACACAAAAAAAACAACTGACATTTAAAACCCATATTCACTTCACACTGCAAAAACACAAAATATTACCAAGTATGTTTGGTTTAGTTTCTAGTGCAAATATCTTAATACACCCGAAATAAGACAAAACTAACATAAGTTTTCAGTAAGAGATAGAAGCTTGTTTTAAGTCAATAAATTCTTAATATTGGTGAAAAAGTACTAAATCCATTGTCATGGAAATAATCTCACTGTAAAAACAAAAATCTTACCAAGTAGTTTTAATCTAGTTTCTAGTGCAAATATCTTATTACACTTTAAATAAACCAAAATCAACATACAAGTTTCTCTGCAGCAAGAAATAGAAGCTTGTTCTTTAATATTAGTTAAAAAGTACTAGTTCCATTGGTAGATAAATTTACTTATAAGAAAACATTTTTCCCATGTTATAAGGAAATAATCTGCCAATGGAACAGATAATTCTTCACCAATATTAAGGAATTATTTACTTAAAACAAGCTTCTATATGTTGCTGATAACTTAGTTTTAAATAACTTTTGTCTTAATTCACTTTTACCAAGATATTTGCCCTAGAAATGAGAGTAAAATACTTTCCAAGATTGTGTGTTTTTGCTTTGTTAGCGCTTTTTCATCAATAAAGGAATAAATTACTTAAAACAAGCTACTTTATCTTGCTGAGAAGTTATTTGTAAGTTAGTTTTGTCTTATTTTAATATATTTGTACTAGAAACTAGACCAAAAATACTTGGTAAGATTTAGTTTTTTTGCAGTGCAGATCTAAAATGTCCCCAGTAAGCAGGAACAAATGCAAAAAAAAAAGAAAAAGTTTAATCTTAAAGCAAATCCCTTCCACTAAACCTTTAACCAACAACAATTCGTACACAAGGGATTAGTTTGCAAACAAATAACACATGAGGTCACAAATAAAGATCAACCAACCTTCCGTGGGCATGAAAATCTAAATGAAGGAACTTGTCTTCATGAGAGATTGCCCTCTTGGCCCGCTGATGCTTGCTGTGAATGAGCTCTGTGTCGTAGGACAGGCCTTCATAATGACGGATATATTTGTTCAGAGGGTTCCTATAGTGTCCTGTGCAGAGAAACAAAACAGACGGACACACGTTAGGATGGATAGCCGCAATCATCTTCACCAGTGTCAAGAATTGTTTCGTAATTTAGACCAATGCAGTCTCGAATCTGTTTTATCAATCGGTCCCTCCAGTTTCTTGAGAATTATCATGGAAATTCATGCAAAACAAACAAATCCTCGCACTTTTTTGTGCTAATTTGCAGATTTTTCTCTAAAATTGTCAAAAACTTTTTTACTTGTGCTAAACAGCTGCCTCAGCCTTAATTTATGTCACGTTTAAAAAAGTCACATTTACCATCATAAATAAGCGCAAATATCTCAAATATTTACAAATTAGTATCACAAACATTGATTGTTAATGCAAAAAAAAAAAAAATTACAAAAAGTATCACACAATTCTGGACGGACTGAAAATAAGTTCAATAATATTATCTAATTTTAAGAATTTATTGATATTTTAACAGTTTGTGAACAAATTTTATCAATACATTCTGGCACAAGCGGCCCTTGAGCATTCATGATCTTGATTCAGCCCAAAACGAAAATGAGTTTGAATCCCCTGGTTTAGAGCTTTGACACCAGAAGAAAAAGAGCAAAAACCAAAACTGAAAGTTGAGCTCTAGTATAAAAGGAGTCTTGTCTTATTGTGGAGTAGCAGGAAGTTCATTTTCTCAGGCCGGCACTTTAGACACGACACTGGAAAGCCAAACTCCAGTGAGAAACACACCTTCATTAATGGCAGAAATATTGTGGTTTTGTTTTTTGTTTTGCTTCGGTTTGCACTTTGAAAACAGTGTATATAGAAGTTTCGACTGTTCAGGTTTAAGGTTTAATAACAACATTCTGGACTGGGTGCAGTGAGTTATCTTGCACTACAATAGCCAATAGCGAATACACACACAGCAATCAGTGGAAACAGCATCACTTACTGCTGGGAAAACCTAATCTCCTGCAGTAAAATTGATCCTACTTTGACTTTCCACAAGTGTAGGCCATCTCTGTAGACAAATCTCATCCCCTTGTGATCAAAAACAGAGGACCATGAAAACTGCCAAGCACTGACCTTTAAATGCTCAAGATACCAGTCGGCTGGCATCTGCAGAAATAAACTGTAATCCAGACAACATACAAATATCACTATTATTTGACAAGCATTGACTGGTCACAACTGTTTTATTACAGGGTATACGGCCTATTACGCTACCTCGAACATGCTAAGATACGTCTATGAGCTACAAAAAAACATGTTCATTAAATTTTTTTGCACAAGATTTTGGTCTGCTCAGTTCTGCCTTCTTTGAGCTCTTTTATAATAAGTTGCTTTAGGGCCTCTTGTCACTTATAAAACCAAGTAAATCAAATTCTTGCTAAAGCTACGCAGGTGATCTCCCCAGCGACAGCAGAACAGTTTTCTTCTCGGGTCTTCCGTCCCATTTTTTCTGTATGCGCTCATGAGCGAGAAAGCTCAGGGAAACATTTACCTCAGCTTTACATTTAATGAAAAAAAAAAAAATCTCATCTGAACGTCATCTCTGAGCTGGACTCGCGGCCAGCTGAACTACTGCTATGGCTGGCAGGATTTCCCGGCTGGAGCGAAGCCAGATGCGGAAATCCCCTCGTTCAAAGCCTTGCCGACTTCTGATCGGTTCAATTGGAGAAATGTTATTTACATTTACCATTAGAATCTGAAGAGGTGATTGTAATCCCAGAGTAGGTTAAGAATAGATTATGACGGGAATTTATTGATGCAGCATATTGAAATGACATCCATCGAGAAAGTCTAGAGCTCCTCTAACCCAGAGATCTGATCTTTGTCCCGCCCCCACAGCCAATGAACCAATCAACAGCTAACTCCAAACCGGCCCGGTCTGGCCGGCCCGATTAGAACCACAGCTCTCGGGATTCCAGGGAGAGCTGGAAGTGCTAATGCAAAAACGACTTCAAAGCCGGGTTGACCCGGGTCCAGCGGTGCAGTGCAAAAGGGGCTTAAGAGACAGACTGGGTTTTCCTGGGTTTGCTAGGTAAAAGTGAAGTGTGACTCAATAATTAAGAGGTTTTTGAAATGGCTCGTTTTCCAGACACCAAAAACCACAAATTTATTGCCAAAATGTTGGGGTTTTTTAATCGCTTGGGAACCAAATGAAGTACAACATATGGATTTTGTATAATACGTGCCGCTGTGGTTGAATTGTCACAGCATTTTGGCTAAATGTTGTGTAAGTAGTACAGTTCTGAATGTGTTGGGGATGATTCAATGACAGATACTTGGAGCACAGGATTAAAATGATGGAAATCTACAAAAGCTCTATATGGTCTATATTTTAAAGCTGAGCTAAATCTATTAAAATCGAGTAAGTGGCAGCTTTAGAGCTACACTCATCTGCAGAAGCTGCAGAATTATTTCACCACCAGAGGAGTGGGAGGAGGAGGCAAGTATTTCTCATGCATATCTGCCCATTTTATATTTAAAAACAGACAGAAGTCAATCCACAGCAACAAAAATGTGTTTGAATAAAAAAAAAGAAAAAAGATGGAAGACTTCTTTATTTGTTGTTAATATAAAACAAGCAAACCAATGGATTATGTAAACTAGGCAGCTTTCCCACTCCATTCCTAAATGACACTACTTTCATTAAACAGACAATATGTAATTAGAGCTGTCTGGCAGGTAATTAAGCCTGACTAAAGAACTATAATTTACTGTAAATAAAAGACTGTGAACAGAGACAAATAAATGCTCCAGATTTCAGCCTCTTCACTGTTCAAAAGCTGTATCAAATATTTAGGTGATAACATTAAATTTTTCATTGAGGTGACTGTGAGAAGTGAAGAATGCCTGGAGTTACCTCATTCGCTAAGTCTCAAAAATGCCAGAAAAGTAATAAAATAAAACAAAAACCGCCTATTTAGAGAAATCACAAGATTTTGATAAAAGAGCAAGTGAAAGTTGTGACATTTAAAATGATGGTTGGGTCCCAATTACTGTAAAATGATTTAGTTGTTTCATTTAAGATTTATAAACAACAAATAAATAATGCTATAATTTGTTAATGATTAACAATAGCAACTTTTCTGAGCTCCCACAGAGAGGAAAAAGTTTTCTGAACTTATTATTGACTTTATTATTTGGCAAAAAGCTTGGTAAAAATAAATAAAAAAGAATCCAGTGTTGCATTTGTCCTTGTAAAGCAACAATGTTCAAAGTACATTCTCTTTTGTGAAATATTGAGCTTGAAACTAATTTTTATCGGTGCGTTTCTCCTTGTAGTTTTGAATTAATGAAGAACAAGAACACTGACAGTTTCACCTGAAGACAAGCTTGAGAACAAGTTTGAGAACAAATTACTCACATAGCCAATACTCTTGCCTTTAACCTTAAAACAACAAAAAAAAGTTCTGCATATTTTAACACCATGTTTTATATTTTGCTTTGTTCTGAGTTAACTCTTTTTCTCCATGTACTTCAAATAATAGGTCATCTTTTTACAATATATTTGTGTAGGTATTTTTATACCTTCACTTATTTCTATTAATATTTGCCCTTTTACAGATTTGAGTTGTTATTTTTTGGGATTTACATTCCTTTAAAGAAATTTCAGTCCATTCTTTTTTTCAGGATCATTTTACTTTCAATCACATCGATTTTGACTAGACAACTTTATTTTTTTAGCCACTCAGAGACAGACTTGCGGGTTGTTTCGGATCAATGTCCCTTTTGCATAATGTGCACTTGAGCTTTAAAATCCCTAAATGATGGCAATACATTTACTTTTATGATTAACTGGAAGAGAGCAGAATCTAGTATAGATAATTAAGCATGGTTTTCTGGAATGCTGTTACATTGGATATAACCGGACACATTCAAAAAGTTCCACTTCAGTTTTGTCAGTGCAAAGAATAATTTCCCAGAAGCCTTGGGAATAATCAAGATTTGTTTTATCAAACTGGGGAAGAACTTTGTGCTCTTTTTGGTCACTCTAATGGATACAATCTGACAAAGGTTAGCAGAACTTGAGACATTGCTGTAACATTTTCTTTGTGACTAATAAATCATGCAATAGCAATGTTTTTGATAAATATTGTGAGATCAGTGGTAAAAAACACACATTTTCCTGCATCCCCTTGTTCTCAACCGACAGAATAATTGTTGCAGTGGCAAGCAAAGTGGGAGTAAATTACACTTAGAATATATCAGGAAACTGTTACTGCAATCCAAACAGTGCTTTGCAACATTGAAAATGTGGACGAATTTAAAGGTGCCTTAATGTCTTCAGATATATAAATAAAGGAATAAATATATAAACAAAAAGACTCGGAACTCCTTCTGCTCATAGCCAAACGGGAAGAGATTTTAATGCACATCTGCGGATCCACAACATCACATTCACATCGTTACAGTAATCCAAAATCTCTTGACTTCTACTTCTAACATCAGTTTTTTAGAGTCCCAGCTCTACTGGTGTGTATTGGGAAACCTCATCCAATGGCGTTATTCCCCTCCATTTGCGTAGCATTTCTGGCTCCATCTTACGCTGGATGTGTATTGGGAGTTCTGAGAATAATCAGAGACGTCTTGACCTCAACATCTGCTCAATTTCAGACAAACTATTAGTCAAATTGTTTATTCCTTATCTGTCCAAACAGAGATTCTTTCCCACGTCTTGGGCTCCAGCCCGGTTCTTTTGCAGGCGAGCTCTTTAGCGATTGTTATTCCACTCTCTCCAAATCTGAATTCCTTCCTGACTTCTAGGTCAGATTGATAGTCATTCTGTCCTTTGGCACAGAATGACTGTCCATTTGACCCAACATTTATTTTAGGTTAAAACACATCTTGGTGAGAATCAACCAAACAACATAATTTTTAACTATTAACATAATTATATTCCTTTACAAAAACTTCTGGGGCGATATTGTATTGGCGATCTCCTGCAGGAGAGGACAAATTCTGGTTAAGGTCCCCACTGCACCATGTTTTCTTCATTTCTGGCTCTCGCTTTATGGAAGCGTTTAACTGTCAGAGCTAGGAAATAATTACAGGAGCACAATCTCGTTAAAATGAGAACTTGAAATTGAAATGTAAATATGTTCTTATTTAAATGGGAACGGTTGTAACAGTAAAAGGGCAGCACTTTGTGGCAGTGTCGTCTGGAAGAAAGAGTGAGGAGTAAGAAGTATTTCTGATAAATGTCCAGCATTTGTACAATTTGAACTTTTTCAGTCATCTTCACCCACCATCAAGAGAAAAGGTGGGTTAAGTGTTTTGCCAAAGGACAGAATGACTGAGACGGATGAAAATGGGATTCAAACCAGCAACCCACAAGTCACAGGGGTTGTGACTTGTGACTCCACATTTTATGTGGTTAAAACATGAATGTTTCGCAAATGTGAATTAATTTCCTAGCTTGGGCAGCCATCAATTACTCTTTTGTGATTTATGGCCATTTCTTAGAAATGGCTTTGTTTCTCCTTTACAGATTACAAGCCTACTTCATGTCTGACAGGTTCTTATCCTGGGTAGACAGTAATTAGTCCTGTTTATGGCTACAACTCAGCTTTCCACAAATGTGGTTATTCACAATAAATGTAGGACCTAATAAATAAAACCTCCATCTTAAAGCATTTTATGTTTACCCTGGTTATATTTGTGCTGCTTTGAAATAAGCAAGTATGACAAAAAAAAAGGAGGCAGATGCTATTTCACAGCCCTGTACGTTGTTAATGTTTACAAAATAGCTCCTAACAATCTCGATGAGCAATCACATTGGCAATACCGCACTGATTCTTGTATTTATGTTAAATTATAGTAATGTCTGCATGAAATAACATTAACCAAACAGTACAAGAGAAAATAAGCTTGGAAGCCTCGGGTTTTGACACAAACAGCTAACTTTAGCGGCTAACTGGAAGGTTAGCATCGAGCTAACGGTCCGTTAACCCAGTCGGCTTCTCCATCTTCTCATAACAATGGCTGTCGGCTCTGTTCGCACGATAACAACAGAACCGGGGCCTAAACCGACGATATACAAAAATAAAACAGTGACAACACAACAGAAACAACTCTGCGTTGTCGGTTTACAGCAACAAACTGCGTAAATCCCCGTCGGCTTTGACGCAACGCATCTTTTGTTAGCTTGAAGTGAGAAAAGGGTGCAGTCCTGTTCACAACAAGCAGGCCCCGCTGATCCCTCTCTGTTAGCTAGCGGGCTACTTCTGCTCCCTCTCAGCCTCTGCTGCTGCTGCTGCTACAGCCACCGCTTCGCGTATTCCTCCCACCCCTGCGAAGATTTCTTCCCCAAAATGCCCCACTCACCTTGGGTGAAGTTTAGCAAGTAAACGAAGAGGAAAACTTTGAGTGGAAGCGGAGGTGACAAATCCATTGTTAGAGCATTGATACCTATTTCACTTTATTGTCCTATTTAGATAGGCGCAGACGCCCTGTGTGTTTATTGCAGCCTCCTCTCATCGCCTCCTCTCTCCAGCTCCAGCGTCGTGCCGTCACACGCAGGGCAGCTGGGATCCCTTCCCCCAAAAGCGTTCATGATCCGAGCCTGAATGCATTTCAGCACACCCAAGAAGACCCAGCTCTTACTGTAAGCGCTAAACGGGATAAATCCACCATTATAGGGAATTTACATCAGTTACCATTTCCACTGACGCATTATATTACATGCGCAAAGATGGGAAAGTACCTAAAGATTGTACTCAAGTACTACTTCAACATATTTTTACTTAAGTAAAAGTAAAAGCCCCCAAAAATTACTCAAGTAAGAGTAAAAAAGTATTTGCTAAATAGGTGACTGATGCAAACATTAAAAATGTAATATTTAAAAATTACATCATCAGATGGACCACAATATAAAGTGAAGTGGAAATTGTGTTGTTGTTTTTTTAAGGACGAAAATGTGAATAATTCTAAAAAATAACGAAATCAAGCAAAAGTAAACAATTTATCTCAATACAACAAAAACCCGCAGGTAATAATAAAATTACTAAATTAAAAGTTAAAAAAAGGTACAGCATAGTGATTCATAATACTGCTAAAAGTTTTTTTGTTTTTTTTTAAACTCTGGTAACTGATCAAAACAATCGCTTGATATTTAAAAATTACATAATCAACGGACCAAAGTGTAAAGTGAAGTGGAAGTTTTTCTTTTTTAAAGACGAAAATGACAATAATTCGCATAAATAAAAAATAACGAAATCAAACAAAAGTAAACAATTTATCTCAATATAAAACTTATGAAACTTTAATAAAAACCTCAGGCAATAATAAAATTACTCAATTAAAAGTAAGAAGTACAGTATAGTGACTCATAATACTCCTAAAAGGTTTTTGTTTAAAAAAACAAAATCTGGTAACTGATCAAAACAATCATTTAGTATTTAAAAATTACATTATCAACAGACCAAAGTGTAAAGTGAAGTGGAAATTTTGGTATTTTAAGGACAAAAATACTAACATTTTTTGTTTCTAATTCACATAAGTAACATAAAAATAATTAAATCAGGCACAAAAACATGTAATCAAATCAGTTTCTTTCAATATGGAGTTTATTAAATTTTAACAAAAAACTGCAGGAGTGTCTGTTTGGTGAATTTTTGGTTAAAACATGTTTGTTCTTCATTCAGTGAAGTTACTCACAGTGGATAGAATATAAATTTTACTCCAGTAAGAGTAACAATACATCTTAATAAAATTACACAAGTAAAAGTAAAAAGTACAGCAGAGTAAAAATCCTCCAAAATTAATATTTTTTAAAGGTCCTCAAGTAAATGTAACTAGTTACTACACACCTCTCTACATGTCTATTAAATCCAGTTCAGTTATATTGCACTTGCATGAAAAATATACTTTTTGAAATTAATTGTAAGATATTTCTTTAACAAACCTATAAACTGTGACCAATCAGCACAAACACAGGTATTTCATTATTAGGCCACTGTGTGCTTGGAGTCATTACAAACAATTATTTATGATCTAATTTTATCCCCACAGCCGCCCACCCACCTACCTACACTCAACTCCCATTATTAGCTGCATGGTTGTGCTGCAAGGAACTGGTGTAAATCTGTTTCAAGAGATCATATCCAGAACAAACAAAAACTGTGAGAAATCACATATTTTTTAATAATAAATCTGACCTTTTAATTTGTCAAGTAATCATGAGAATAAATTGCACATTAATTACACAAACTGTTTTATAAATGTTTAAAAACAACCCTCAGACTTCGTCTTTGGTACCAGCTGATATTTAATACATGAGTGTCAAATCAGCATCATTATAGGCAATTAACAGTAATTATTTGAAGGAGAAACTCATGGAGTTGATGCAGATTGAGCTGCCAAGGAAATGTGATTTGTTTTAGTTGCTCGGTAACCTGACATATTGATGATACATGTTTCTATTATAATAGAAGAATAAAGGTTCTCCTGGTGGTTGTATCCATTCATGCATTAACTCTAATTATCTGCAAACCGCCTGCCTCTGATTATCTCCTCTCTCTGCTATGATGCTCATCATATGGTGTATTTTATAGGGCTAATCTCATCACTTAGATACAATATTTACTTCAAGGAGTTATTTTTTCCAGAATGGACTGGATTTTTTGTTGCCAAGTTAAAAAAAAGACTTTGGTTGAACAATTTTGACATTTTTAGTCTCCCATAATTATTAATTTGTACACAAACAGCTTAAGATATGTACATTCAGCAAGATGCAGAGAGAAAAACACATTTTGTACTCATCAACAACCTTCAGGAAACAATAACAGCTTGGCGTTTGAGCTGGAAAATGACCCCAAAAAAGCAACAAAACGGAATTAGCTAAGGTTCAGAAATGACTCTGACCTCATTCCTGGTGAGAATATGTGAATAATGTTTTAAAAGTTAGCTTCTGCCCAGAAAACTCAGCAACATAAGATACTTTTGATAAGAAAGGGGATCAAATATCCAGCCTGATTTAGGCCAAAAACTTGATGCACTGCAAAAACACAAAATCTTACAGAGTATTTTTGGTTTAGTTTCTAGTGCGAATGTCTCAGTACACTTGAAATAAGAGAAAACTAACTTACAAGCAACTTTTCAGCAAGACGTAGGAGCTTGTTTAAAGTAAATAATTCCTTTAAAGTAAGACATTTGAAATAAGACAAAACTAAGATATTTGTACTAGAACCTAAACCAAATACTTGGTAAGATTTTGTTTTTGCAGTGTGATGACTTAAAAAAATGTGTGTTTACTCTGCAACCAACTAAACCACACTTAGTCACATACAAATTCAAGTCTTTAAGAATCAGTAAGGTTGTTTAGTCACTAAAATGAAGAATTCAATTAAATGTTTAAATGCTCAAAATATATACAGCATGATGACTGTGTGTAAACGTCTGACTGGGACTATATGATAAATGCAATTAGCTAATTAGAAGTCGTGATGCAAATGAGGGAAGACACCAGAAATACATCAAATAAGAAAACTTATGATGAACAACCTAAAAGTTAAAGTTTTCAGTTGAGTTTAAAAATGTTTTTAGTACGGATCAAAATATTCTTCAGCAAAAATCAGTGGGAGAAATTACACAAACATTTATTTTTCCTTTTGGGAGCTTGTTGCCAGGATGTTTCCGTTTTGGCAGATAAATATGTCTCAGTAGAGTCTTATTTGCTTATTTCCTCCAGACGAGCTCCTCTGGCTCCGGTGGCCGTCACGTGGCACACCTCGACGTCGGCCCCGAGTTTCTGCAGCTCATCCAACCAGATCTGCTGCTTCTGAGACAGACGATCGTTGGGCCCCTTCACCTCCACCAGCTGTTAGAAGATTTCCAATATTCAGATATAGCAGAGGAACTCATCAATCACAGAAGAGGATTAGGGCCACTGAGAAAAAAAAGACATCAACCTGACTTTTCTTTTCTTAGAAATTTTGATTTTTTCCCTTCACAATTTAATCTCAACGTTATGCGAGATGAAATCCTGAGATTTGACTAATCTCAGAATTCTACTTTTTTTTCTTTCTCAGAATTTGGCACTAATCTCAAAATTCTAACATTTTTTCCAGAATTGTGAAATTTCTTTTCCAGAATTCTGATGTTTTTTCCTCAGAATTATGACTTTAATCTCAGGGTTATGTGAGATTAAATTCTGAGATTTGACTAATCTCAGAATTCTACTTTTTTCTTTCTTTCTCAGAATTCTGACATTTTTTTTCCAGAATTATGACATTTATTTCCTCAGAATTCTGATTTTTTTCCCCTCACCATTATGAAATTTTTTCTTTAGAATTCTGACATGTTTCTTTACCTCAGAATTCTCACTTTAAATCTGAGAAACAAGTCAGAATTGGGGGTCTTTTTCCACTGGCACTAATCCTCTTCCGTAAATCTTACACAACAAATTTGACATCAAACCAAGCAGGGATGGTTTACCCTCAGGTGATGTTACCTTATAAGTGTTGTTTGAGGTGTTCCACACAACGAGGTCAGGCAAACCTCCTCTGCAGTGTCTGTAGTCTTTTGCCATTCGGTCAATCACTCCACCAAGGAAAGCTCCGCCGAGACATGCAATCAGAGACTGTAAACATAATAAGATAAATTTTATTCTGTTAGATTTAAGGAACAAAGGTTCAGGGAGAAATATATACCAAGTGTTGGAACATCACACCATCATCTGAAAATGGAAAGAATCAGCTAAGAAACCATACATTGAATAAAACTAGCTCTGCATTTCCTTCAGCATCATTACCAAGTGAAACAAGGTGGTGGCAGCATCATGCTGTAAATACCTGTGCCTGTTGGAGGGACGAGAAACGCTCCCAGCTGACCAGCGAACACACTTTCCCCTCCTGAGATGTCCAGACATCTTCCAGCATGGCACACACAGTTTCCACAGAAGCTTCACGGAGCAACTGAACGCGAGAGATTATAGCTCCCCGTCTGTTTTCATAGAAACAGTCGGTGTAAAGATCCAGAGGACAAGTCTGGACAGAAAAGACAAACAAATAAAAAAAGTTTAACCTTTATGGGCTTAGTTTAGGGCTGGATGATATGGCTGAAAAATGTATCAAGACGTAAATGTTTCATATCAGTCTATATCAATAATTAGTGATTAGTTTTTCGTTTTAAATATCTGAAATACTACCAAACTGGTGGCATGTCTTTTTCTCTTTTATCCAGTTTTCCCTCCATGCTGTTTTGTTTATTTTTAAGCAGTTTTATGACACCAGGTTGAGAAACATAAAACTGCTGCTGTGCTAACAAGTTACTCAGCAGGTTGTTGCTAGGAAACCAAAGAGTGAGTGACTGGTTGCTAGGTAACCACAGAACGAATGAGCTTGACTGACAAGTCAGTTTATTTCCATATTTGCATTTAATTTCTTTAAAAAAATACACCAAAAGTAATAATACTAGTTTGTTTTTAGATACGTTTTTCCTGTCATTAGTTTCGACTCTATGTGCCTTTTTAAATTTTCACATAAAAAAGATCTATTCTGTTTTTGCAAAATTTTATATGCATCTTCATTTTAAAAACCTAAAAATAGAAATAAAATCATGGTTCTTTAAAAATAACAATTTTCCTAGTAGAACAGTAGATATTTATCTAAAATTATATGTTGTCTGTAATTCAAAAGGCCATGACATTTAAACGAGTTTTATTTGGCTGGCCTGAGAGTAAAAATGGCTGTTTAGGTTGTAAATGTTGCAGATCCCTGGATTAGTCGTTCCTTTACCTGGTATGGGTTTCTGAAGACGTCTGGAATACCTTCCATAAAGATAATGTCCCACATCAGGAGACCAAACAAGGTTGAGAATGTTGATCCTTCTCCATGGATTCCTTTTACACAGAAGACAACGTTCTACTTTTGTTCTAGAAGTTTCCTGTATTTTTTTTGGGCTAGCTGTAAATGGTTTACCTTGGTCAAAGCCTAGTTGTCGGTAATGTGCCAAACTAAGCTCTTCTACAGAGCATATTACAGTAGAGTGGGGACTCCCGTCTCCTTCTTCACTTTCTGGTAAAAGAAATCTAGATTTTCCCATGCCGCCTTCATGAGGAAACAGCTGACCCCGAATGGTCACCTGGAAAGAAAGTTACAGAGAACTCAGAATTTCCTTTCTTTAATAAAATATATCTCACATATTAACACACTGTGGACAAACTGACATGTTTAACGTCTTGAATTTGGAAAGCAGGAAGCTCTCTGAGTTGGAGCCGGTACTTTTTGCAGCTGGGAGCGTCTTTCATCCGGAGAGCTCTCTGATGGAGGGAGAGTTTATGTCCTGTACGCACCAGAGGATCTGACAGCCCGTCTCTCATAGCACAGATAGCCTGAGAAGAGACATTATGGGAAAAAAAACCCCAAAAAACTGTTAAAGTAAACCTTTTTCAAGCTTGAGAAAGGCTTGAAAAATCTGAACCATTCCGAAATGGTTCAGGTAAATCTTACAAAAAATAAACAAAACTAAGCCATTTTTGGTGTCAGGAAAAAGAGCCTTTTCAGTTACATTCAACAGGCAATGCGCCATTACCTAGCAACCTCAGCTGTGCTCCAACATATTTGGTCAGCTTGTTTTACCGTTGTATACAAGACCAATTACTGCAATGTTGTTACTTGTGCAGGAGGCTCTACTTCAGCTTTTCAAAGATGTACGGTTCTATAATTGCACATCTGTTTGCAGCCATTTTCATATGCGAGTGTAAACATTGAGTTGGAGGGCGTGGCCAGCAGCAGCTTCTTTAGTTTTATCCCTATAAGACCTAATTTGCACTACTGTAATTTCGCGACACTTTGAGCCATCTGAAAAATTCCAACGGTTTCTGAAAATGGGAGACGTTGCACTTTCCAGGCAATATCGGATTATTACAATAATTTCACCCTCGCCGTAGCATGGAGTGAAATTAATCTGATGAAACACTATTTTAATAGACGGTAAATTGCAAAAATAACTGCTAGATATTGAAAGTTCCAGTTGTTGTGAACAAATGGGAAAATATATTTACTCACAGGACATTTAAAGAACTGCAACTGTTCTGAAAATAAGCGAAAATATTCAGGCAGAGATTTGAAATGTAAGTCAAAAAGGGTTTTAAAGTGACAAGACGTCTTAAAACAGCTCATTTTGAAAAGAGCTCAACAGAGGTAGAACTGATCGGTCTAAAATCTTATAGAAGAATGACTTTGTGAAAAATTGACATGTTTTGCAAAGCATATAAACTTATTGTAACCTGTTAAAGGAAGCATAGTAGGTCACCTTTAAAGCTTTAAAATGGATGCAGTCTCAGTAATACCCATTACCTTTCCTTCAAACAACAGCTTCACTCACTGGAGCAGCTCTAATCTGTAAGCATCCTAAACTGCAACGACTTTGGCACAGTAGCCTTTAGAGCTAATAGGATATACACTCATCGTGTGGTAACACTGCAGGCAGAGCAGGGAATTTAAACTACAAGGATTGCATCAGTCAGCATTAGTGTTTGTAAAATATAAATAAGGTTTGTTTTTTTAAATTTATATGGGTTGTAACATTTTAATGTTAATAATAAACCAGACAAATAAATGAACAGATCTGTTTTTTTGCTTACTTGATCAGGTTTTTTGAGGTGCTGGTGAAAGTTCAGAGCCAGCCTGTCCCACCATCGGCCCCGGCTGTCAGGACAGTAAACTGTCTGCGTTAGTAGAGTCTGCAGCTCTTCTACTGCTTCCTGTTTCATAGCAACAGAGATATAATATCATTACTAACACAAGGTTTCTAAACAGTAACATTCATACACTATTCAAGCATTTCAAGGTAAGTTTTCAAACTTTTCCAGCTGTACATTTTGAAGAAAAAAAAACTATGCAAATGTACTAACAAAGAGTTTCAATTCACTATTATATGGTATTACTCACTACGGTTATTAATAATCTCTTGTTTAGTATTCTACATTCTACAGCACGGACAAAATAAACTAAAATATAGCAAGGTTTTCTGTTTTGAAAAGTTTCTCTCATACACCTGACTGGTCTGAGAACAAAACACAAATTAAACAACAACAAAAATCAGCAATTTCAATAACTGTTTAATTTAAACAAAACATAAGACAACCTTTATTTCAACTATACAGATCAATAAATCATTGAGCCATTAAATATATAAAAAAAATGTTCTTGCTACGTTTTCTGGCATTTAGCAAATAGTAACAAAAATTGGTATTTCTAACCAACAAAGCAAGAAAATTTTCTCGATTTAACGTCAAAGAATGAGAAAAAAAAAATTGTGTTTTTTTTGTCAAGTGTATAAAAATATCTGGTTTCAACTGTAAACAACTCTTTCCAAATTTAGGCATTTGATCAAGTGTTAGATTACACTTTATTACAAAACTGTTCAGTTTAAATATCAAGCACTTCATACAAATATTGAAGCATCTTAAAGGATGTCAAGCACTTATATGATCCCTGCTGACACATTTATCTCCATAAACAAAACCAATTTGAATAACAGGCAGAAAATAAATGCAGATAAACCTCATAGCGACGCAGCCTTTGTAAAATCTCCACTCCTCTGGATAAGATCCGCGTGTAAGCCCATCCTGTAGTGAAGCTGCGGAGGAACACTGGCAGCTCTTCCTGGTGACTGGATGAAAATTACAATGTCAGCAAACATGAATTCTACAGAAATAGTACCAACGAAGAAGACTTTTAAAGTCCTGACCTCAGGTCATGGTTGCTGTTGAGCTGAATCCAGGTTTTTTTGGCAGCGGTGTAAAGCTGCAGGGCCTGATCCCACTGACCCCCCTGCATCGCCATGGTGACCTCTATAAGGGCTCGCATGGACGCTTCATACCTGGTGCAATGCAAGGAGTCATAAAGATAAATATAAACTTCAGCCTTTTGTGCTGAAAGAAATACAAATAGTATTTACATCCCACAAAGTTTTAACTTTACAACCACAAACAAGTATTTTATTACACTTTTATGTGATAGATCAACAGAAGGTAGAGAAATAATTGTGTACTATAAGGAAAAAACTATATATATTTTTACAAACTAAAATATGAAAAGTAGGGCTTTAACTAACAATTAGTTTAGCAATTGGTTATTCATCTTTCTTTTAACAGTTTAAGGCTTTTTATACATTTTAGAAGTACAGTAAATATGCAAATAAACAAATATTCTAATTTTCTTTTTTAAATAAGAAAATATAAATGTTATTGTTTAAAATGCAACAACATAGCATTCCTTAAGTGAATTTGCTGCTCAAGGGGTTTGGGGTAAAACATATACAAAAATCAAACTGTATAAATATTTTTGTACTGTTTTGACTTAATTACAGCTCTGAAGATGTTGTACTTTCACCAAATGGATTTTTTTGAGTCTGTATACTCAAAAAAGGCCATTTGACCTAATTACTAAATTAGTTGACAATTAACTCAATAATCAATTAATCACAATTAATCCAATTCATTTTTTCAGCCTTGCTTCCATCTGAACTGAGTGCCTTCCTCCATGTTTGCTGCTTCCCTATAAGGCAAACTGCAACAATGACTTCATATAATAATAAAAAAAAATGCTCATTTGTGATTCTTAAGATGACAAAATGTGACTTCAACAGGTAACTAAGTAAAAACCTTCTGCAGATCCTTACCTAATGAGATCCTCTCTGTCTCGAAACACTTTGGCCTCTCGCTGCACAGCGTAGTCCGGAAAGGTCAGACGACCCGAGTTCACCAACAGGATGGTGAAAAGCTGATTCTGACCTCCAGCTGCCATTTCTTCCTCGTCCATCGTGTCCGTCAAAGAGAAGAGCAGCAGGATGCGGGAGAAGACGGCCCGAGGCCCGCGAGACAGACGCACACAGGAGCCTGCAAGCTGCTTCGCCCTTTAAATAAAAGAAACTAAATTAAGATTACTTCTAGCAGCTACTTATACCCACAAAGTCAAAGTAAATTATAATTTCACATGGTTCCTACTCTTTTCCCACAGTAAAAGTGTATGAAAATGCCTGGAAAGTTAAAAAGGTAAGTTTTCACATTTTTCTACCTCCGCACTTTGGAGATGAAAATAATACAAATGTACTAAAGAAGACAGTTTCAAATCACCATTATGTTACATTTATTGACAGACAGACAGATAGACAAATAGATTTTTATTACAGACTCAAAGTCGAATTACATAAAAAAGAGAACAAATACAATAAAACTGTTATTAATAAAGTCCCGTGGTAGCATTCTAAACAGAGACAAGATAAACTAAAACCTAGCAAAACTTTATGATTTCAAAAGTCTTTCTTTCACACACACACATTTTACACCTGACTGGTCTGAGAATAAAACACTAATTTAACAAAAAATCTCCCAATTTCAATAATGTTGTTTAATATATAAAACAAAAACCAAGCTTTATTTCAGTTAGATAGATCAATAAGTCAGTCAATCACTAGGAATAGTAAATATTAATTAGACTGAAACAATCCAAAAACTGTAAGGCAAATGGCCCCAAATATATAAAGAAAGTTACAATAATAATAATAATAAAAACAAAATTTCTTGCTAGGTTTTTTGGCATTTAGCAAATAGAAATATTTTTGGTGATTCTAGCTAATCTAAAAGAAGAACGTTTAGTCTAATTTAATTTCAGACAAGCAGTCAGAAGAAATGTGTGTATGTCTTTATATTAGGTGTATGAAAATATCTGGTTTCAACTGTAAATATTTAGGCTTTTAATCAAATGCACTTTATTACCAAACTTTGCTGCTTGAATATCAAGCACTTTCCAAACTCTGATAATCCCTAATAAAAATTCAAGTATTTTCGTCACTCATACGAACCCTAATCTCACCGTTTCAGAATAACTGTCCCAACTTTGCTCTGACTGGAGGCCGGAGAGAAGAAAGACTTCTGCCTGCTCAGACGGAGAAGCCCGTCGACCAGCTGCTGTTTTTGGGTGCCAGAACTGCCCAGATGGAAAGTTTTAGCAAGAGCTTTGAGTTCAGGAGCCGGCAGCAGATCCAGAGCCTCCACAAGATCCTCGAGGTCCTTTTCTTAAAGAGAGACGTTCACAAGAAAAATCAAAGTTCAGAAAGCATTTAAAAGGTCCTAGTCAAGGTTTAATTGGACAGATTACTCACCTGTCTGTAGAAAACCTATTTGAGCCAGTTCCTGTGCAACAGATCCCAGATCACTGCAGATCTCTCCATAATCCAGTTTATTTACCTGTAGCCACTTCAGTTTCCTCTGAAAGAGCCTCACATACAGCTTCTGAGCCGTAACTAGGAGATTCAAAAATCCTGACAGTGAGTTACTGGTTATGCTTTGACAGAAGCAATCAATCTGAAATAATCGTCAACTAATTTGGTAATCAATTAATTATTAACTGGAGTATTCAAACTCCTAAAACTGGCCATTTACTGAAATACCAACATTCTCAGAGGAGTTTTTTAAGCCAAAACTGTTAAAATATATACATACATTTTTCATTTGAGATATAAAAAACCCATGTGACTGTAAAAACTTTAGCTTCACTTGGTTCAAATTGTGCAAAAAAAAAAAAATCTATTGAGCATCAATTATTAATTGGTTAATCTAAAAATAATCAACATATCAGCCCTAAACTGATGTTAAGTCAAGCAGAAAGGCCTGAGCTTTTAACCTATTGATGTTAAAAGTATTTTTTAGCTGCAGACGCATCCTTTGCTACAAATTATCAAGCTTTCACTAAAGTAATTATTACATTTTTGGTAATAACGTATAAAAAGGCTTAAGTGGTTGAATAAAAAAATCTGCAGAATGTGCTATTTTAACAAAAAATAAAATTTAAAAATGATCGATTAATCGTCAGAATAATCGATTTCTAAAATAACCGTCAGTTACAAAAATATACCTGACAAGCTCTGAAATCCATGTACGGCGGACATGTCCTCCTGGTTGAAGAGCATCCTGTCGTCTTCGTTCTCCAACACCGCGTACAGCACGGTCCGGAAGTTACGCAGGTAGTAGGGAAGTGATTGAGCATCAGAGGTTTCTACCTTTCCATCTGCATCACTCTTGTCAAACAGCTCCTCTGAACTTAAAGGCTTGTCAGATTCCTGTCCTTCTGTATTTGGTGCCTCTCCGCTGCTACCTTCATATTTCGCTTTCTTTCTGATAATTGATCCCTTGACGCTAAAGGTGTTTTTCTTTTTTCTCTTCGTTTGCTTGGCAGGTGAAGGTGGCTGTTTAGATGAAACCGTTGACTGATCTGATTGTTTTTCTACAGGTGAAGGAGCTTCTGTCGCTGCTGAAATACAATCATTGTTGTCTTCTAATGTCTGGACATTTTCCTTTTGGGAGCTGCTGGAGCTCATCGGATCAGATGTGTTGCTAACTTCTGCATGTTTCTTGTGATATTTTCTAGATAACTTTGAAGACAGACTTCCTAGATCAATGGTTCTGACCACAGTTTTATTGTTTATGTCCCGTGGAGTTTGCTGGGAGTTGTTCTTCTTAAAATAAGGACTCGTTTTAGTTTTTGTGTCCTCTTCCTGGTCCGTCTCAGGGGGCTTTGACAGATTGCCTCCAGGTGATAGCTGGACCCCTGAATAATCATTCCTACCTCCAGAAGCTGCTGTGCTGTCTCCTCTATCAAAGTTCTGACACTGCAAATCGATATGATCATTGATCTTGAATCTTGGGACTAATTGTCCACAGAGGGGACAGGCCAGGTTCGGAGGAGGCTGGCTGCTGAAGAAGTTGGTGATCGGGGTTTTCGTTGTAGAAGAAGTCCCAGCTTTAGCATCGCCTTTCTTCTTTTTCAATGACAAGCTTCGCCTCGGTTTGTCTTTGCTTGTTCTTTCTGTCATGCTGAAACCGGTTCAATAAAAATTACCTTTCCTAACTTTTCACCTTGCTGCATACTTCGGGAAAATATAAATATAGTTAAAGGTAGAAGAACCGTAATTGAATACTAACGTGCTGAGAGCTTAGACAACAAATAAAAATAGCTTTCCTGGTGTGCTAGCAGCATTGTATGTAATGTGGCGCTCGTTACTGAGCCGACTCAATATGCCGGTTCTTTTAATAACGGTTGACGTGAATTAGTCCTACTACAATTATATTTTAAATGGAATGGCTGCATAAATATATATATTTTTTCTTCCTAAATGCTCTCGTAGTGGTACTTTATTTACATTTTTATTCTTGTTTTGCTTATTTTTCGTATGTAAATGTTAAAAATTAACAAAACAAACTTCAGTGGGGAGTTGCTTTTGAAATCAAACCAAAGAAATATTGTTTGTCACAATTCATAATTAAAAAGGGGGGTAATTATTTAGGACGTTTAATACCTTACAAAAATATTTAGTGTTTACTTGGGTTATCTTTATTTTTTTGTGACTAAAAAGAAGAAATCTAAGGGCAAATATGTTTTCATGTGCCGTACATGTTGTGTGTTTCAATTCTATGATGATTCAGGTAATTTGTATTCCTATGAGGATTTTTGCTGCAAACAATATAACTCCAGTTTTATATGGATTTAACACCTGAAATCCTGAAAGATTTAAATGTAGCAAATATATCCAACAAATATATTTTCTGAGTAACTCTAAAAAAACAGAATTTGAGTAGATTTTATTATATCTTTTTAGCTTTGTGATTATGTAGGTCAAACTCAGTATGCATAAGCAGAATCACTTCTCTTGTTTCAACCCCTTTAAGCTGAATAGAGCTTTCTATTAAATGGATATCAATTCTGGATAAGAAAAGCAACAAATAACTAAACAAAATCAATTATGGTCTAAAAATATATACATTTTATCATATTGAATTTATTGTATTTTACTTTCTTCCAAAATTAAATAAATAAGTAACCTAAAGACTTGACTTAATTTGGAAAGACTGAAATTGTAGCTAGAATCAAGAACAGTTTTATTAGGGGGGGAAAAAAAGTCAACTTCTTTCTTTAGTGAGCTTAGCCAAATAAACCGGATCCCAAATATAGACACGAACTTCCCATTAGAAACAATCCCGCTTCTCAGGCTTATCCAGCCGAGCGACGAGTGTGTTTTCAGTTTTTAAAATCGATCCCAGACACATCGATATTTTTTCATATTTATTTTGAACCAAGAAAATCGTTAGTTACACAAAAAATATTGGTTTTATTCCATTAAATTTAATGTTCATAACGGCACACCAAAACAACAAACTGGAAAGCCGTTTATGTCCAATACAAAGTAGCTCTATCAAGAATGTAAAATAATTAGTTGTTTATTTATTAGTTATTTGTGCGCTCACTTTGTTTTACATTTAAATTAGACCATTTTGAGCAGTAGGCAAACATTTTACAATTTTTAACACATGTTTCTGAGCTGCTGCGCGTCCTTTTTTCCTGTACCCCGGTCTTTTACCCCACCCCCTATTCTGGAGAGCAATCTGATCTGATCAACACACGAGCGTTTGTACAAAGAGGGCCGCCCACAACCCTGATGTCGGTAAGTGGCACACGTACCTTTCTATGCACAGAGACGAAAAAGAGAATAGGGATGCATGTTGGGCAGTAATGCTAAAAACGATGCTCGGGCTCTTGTGGTAAATCAGCTCCACATTAGTAACAGGAGGATGCCAGCATGGTGCAGTCTCGATGCTTCATAATCAAGGTCGATGTGAAGCGCAGCAGCAGGATAATGGGATGCTTTCAGATGGTCAAACCACTGGAATCAGGATATAGGGAGTCTGTGTCCTTTCTGGGTCTCCTTTATGTGAAGGAAAATCTGTATCAGACTGTTTTATCAACATGTAAAAGGGAGAAAACGCGGCGTGCACTGGAGGGGGGAGCCACAACAACAACCACCCCTGCAGGCTGCGGTACCAGTGGAAGAAATGGCTTTACAAAAATACCAAAAAAACAACGTCAAGGGCATTGCAGTTACAGGAACCCCCATCACATAGTCTCATTTCTGCTCAGTAATGAGCCTCATTGTTTTAATTGGTAGTTCAGCACCACGGAGAGGTCAGGATTAGGTCTGTGCGCAGGGATTAAGGGGAGGTGTTCATGCGTTTGATGCCGTGATCCCAGCTGTAATAAAATCTGATCAACGCCACTTTGGCTAATTTCAATGTGTGGATTAGAATCAAGCATGCGGCAAAAGCCTCAGTTTAAGATGCGCAGGTTTGAGTCTGATACAGAGAGGATTGAGGTTCAGATGAGGGTGTGACTTGTTTATCCTGGCCTCAATACAGGCAAAGTCCTGAGTGCTGAATAAATGATAAAGGGAGCCAGAACCATTATAGCAAATAAGATTCGTTTTTTTTCTTCACAGTTAAAGTCAAATTCCCCCAAACTGATGGACTCCATGCTTTAGAAAATGTCAACACGTCTAAAATCTGTGATAATATAACTTCTTTTGGTGTTTTTTAACCATTATTCGTGACGAATCTGTTATTGACATAATCATCCACTACCTTAGTAGTCGATTAATCGTTAACTGTAGTATTAGCATATAAACAGTGTGACACATCAACAGTTTTATAATGTAGGAAATTTTTCTAAGTAGGAGTTTTTTGGGGTAAAATAACATTTTTAGGCAAAAACAATAAATAAAAAAAAAAGGATTTTGTGCTAGACAGTGTGTTAAGGTGATGTTATTACAACATAAAAAGCATTTTGTTTATTCATAAACCGTCTTATACATTTTAATATAAAAAGTAATTTCCTACTCAAATTAAGTTAACAAAGTGTAGATTGAGAAATTTCTAATTTTTTATTTAAATCATGTCTTTTGTCGATGTTAAAATGCACTTGAAAAAGTGAGCAAGGGAAAATGTTCTGCATTTTTTAATAAACCTAACGCTGAATTTTAATGGATAAATGTTTATTTTATTTATGAAGGAGTATTAAACTGAACTAACATATTTATCACAGATCTATAGCATAATGAGTGATAGGACTGAAACTAACAACTATTTTAATCAATTATAATGGCGATTAATCAATTAATCAGACAAATAAATGGCACATTCTGCATATTTTTCACTCAGTTACTTATATTTTTATATACATTTTAAAAGAGACAAATAAATAAATAGTGTAGTTCATTTTCAACATGAGAAAGTAAACATTTTATTACCTAAAATGTAATAACTTATTTTTCTTAAATGAACTTTTAAACATTTGAAGCAAAGGATGCGTCTGCAACTAAATTAAAAATACTTCCAACTTCTACTTCTAACTTCTAACACATCTAAATGTGAAAATTTCTGCCCTTTCTGCCTGACTTAACATCAATACAGTTTAGGGCTAATCTGTTAATTAACTTTAGATAAACCGATTAATGATTGGATTGCAAAAGTTGCTAGTTTTTAATAGAATTTGAATCAGGTGAAGCTAAAAGAGCCACTTTAGTTTTTGGTAGAATATATTTACAGACAAATGTTTTTTTTTCCAACTTAAATGCAAATTTAATGTATATATTTGAACAATTTTTGCCTAAGAACTGCTCTGACTGTGTTCCTGTAGCAAATGGTCTGTTTTAGAGTCTGTATACTCCATTTATGATTAATCAGTTATTAAATTAGTTGACGATTATTTAAATAATCATGATTAATCTGATTAATCGTTTCAGCCATAAATTAATCCAGTTTGTAATGGAAATAAATCCATGTCTTTTCACTGTCTGCAGGGTTTAGGGTAGTAAAGTCAAAGGGGCCAGTTGTGGCTCATGGGAAAAAGCCAGGAAACATGTCCAAAGTTTTGGCCCCTGGCCCTCCGTCGTGCCCCAGTACCGGACCTCCAAAACCCAGTCAGGAGGACCAGTCTGTGAGCGAGGAGACTCAGCGACCTCCCCGTTCTTCTAGGAACGACAACAATAACCAGCTGACTCCTCCCGCTCCTTCAAAGCACTTCTACATGAGCTGCGACCCGAGTCCGGAGGACATGGATGACGCCTGCTCCGAGTACGACAACGTGGGCTCGGACGTCGAGCAAGACTATGACGAGGTTCTGCATTTGAACAGACAGGGAGCCGTCAGCGTCAGATGTTACAACCAGCACGGGCCTGAGTGTGCACAGCAAGCTGAGGAGAGCAGTGAGGCTCCCGCCGCTGACCAGATCACCCAGAAACCTCATCACAGCACCAAGAGGTGCGAACGGCCTCACTCCGACGGAAAACCGTACCGAACGGGTCGCTGCTTTAAGTCGCATTGTGCCCCCATTGCTGGAGATGAAGCAGAGGGGGGAATGAAAATAATCGAAGGAGACAGATTTTTTTTTAACGACGGCGATGATTTTGAAGAGGTGTTGGATGGAGCCAGATTCATAGAGGATTTAGACGAGGCCGAGGTAAACACTGAAAGGCCCGACAGCCTCTATCAGAGCAATGAGAGTGAAAAGATTAAAAAGGAAAGGAATAGAGAAGATGAAACTCGCATCCAGAGAAATCATAACATATCAGGAGCCGGTAAGAAGTCTGAGCCGTCCCAGAAGGGGAAAGAGCGACAGGTTAAAGGTCGAGGAAGAGGAGGAGGCGAAACTCACCATGTTGTTTCTGGGATCAAAGCAGCAACGAACAGCAGCACCGAGCAGAATCCAAAGACTTCATCCAAAAAGTCTGCAGTGAGGTCCAAGGATCGACCCGGTTCCAGCAAACACCATCACCCTCCTCCTCCTCCAGCGCGTCACGCTCAGTCGCCCTCCGACCCCCAGAGGGTCCTGCCTCACAGAGAGAGTCCCTCCACTTCTGGACCGCCTCCTGACAACCCGGAGAACGAGTCCAGGCTGATCAAAGCCTCTCTGGGTCCGCAGCACCCAGCAGAACAGCAGAGCGAGTCCGCAGAAGAGAAACCAATGGGTTCTGAGAAACCCGAGCAGGTCAGGAAGCCACACAGTTCCCATCTCACTAGTTCTCACCTCAATGTTTTCCTCCAATCAGCAACCACTTCTCTGTAAAGAAAACATAATCAACCAAGTTGATCTGCATAGCTCATTTCATATAGCACATCATAAAAACATAAATAAAACATCCAATAACCAATAACAAACATCACGGTTTGTCAAATAGGGCCATTAAAATCAACTGTGGTTCCCAGAATTTTACCATAAAATTATGGCAAAATCTGTATTTATACAGTGAAATTCTGGCAACCACAGCTGCCACAGTTTTTTTACAGTGTAGGGTGCATCGATTGCAGTTTTCTGTCCGATCGCTGATTACCTATCCTTGAAAGGTCTGACCTGCTGATTCTAATTCTATACCAGTTATTTTGTCTGAATTATCTCTAAATATAGCAAGAAACTCGTTGAGATGGTAACAGTGGGGTGACTATTGTTAATTGCAAATGTGCAGACATGACCTGGTGAGCAGGTCTGTCAGTCAAACCTCTGTCACATCAGAGCTGAAGCAGTCGATTTTTAAACCATTACTGAGGTAGATAAGATCGGGGGATATCAGCTGATCACCACACTCACAAAATTAAAGAAATCGGCACCAATAAATCTTCTGGCTGATAAATCGGTGCGTCTCCACTGGCAACTCTTGCAGAAGCATTTAAATCCTCTGTAGTTGTTTACAGTGTTTGATTAAGTTTGAACATGAACACAAAGTCGTGTTGATGTTACATGGTTGGGAGAGTCAAATCTGGCTTTTAAAGCTACAATATGTAACTTTTATGACAAATACTGTATATGTTTACATATTTGTTGAAACTGTCATTTTACAGTTTGGTTCCTGGAGTTGAGTAGGTATCACCACAAGGGGGCGCCTATTCCCATTTCTTTTGTTGTAACCTGTACCGAGTAAGAAGAAGGAGAATTATTGTTGATGATGAGGTGCAGAGTGATACAACTTTTACTTTTTTCCATGTATGAGAATATAATGTAAGTTCAGTGCCGTGGAGATCTGGCTTTACATGGACAAAGTCAAATAAAGTGAAAGTGTAGAAAAGTTCAACAGTACGTTCTGCTGATTAGAGTGGCTAACCACCGATGCTAACTGCTAACTCCTTCTCCAACCTCTCACCGCACCGTCACATATTCATGACATTATGTTGTTATGAGACACATAATCTGTGAAAAATGGAGCTCCTCTGCCTTCCTTCTCCCAGTACCAACTGGAAAAAATGAATCAGAGCCAGGAGGCGGGTCTTGGCGATGGCTGCTATGCTAGCAGCTAGCATAACCTGCTGTGAATCCATTAAAAACTTCAACAGAGTCAACGCCTCCAGAAGCGATCGTTTCCCAGTAGATGAGGGTTCGGATACCTGGTAGAGGTTTTATCTTCAAAATCAAACACATAACCAACACTTCAGTAGAACAGCTTAGATTAAAGCGCATGTGACAAACTCAAGGTACGGGGGCCAAATCCGGCCCGCCATAACTTTTTAAGTGGCCTCTAAAGAGACAGGTATGTGTCTAAATATACAAAGCATATTTTGTTTGTATTCTGCCAAGTTACGAGAAGAGACATTAATTTATTCATTTAAAAAAAAAAAACATTTTAATGTAGTTTTATATGTATTGTTGTAACTGACCCTTTGAGTACATTCATAATCATAAAAATGAGCTTGTCACTTCTTGTTTAAAACATATTAATGTCTTTATAATAACATTAAATGAGAATCTGTGGGGGAAAAAATAAAATGATGTTGACAGAAAATAGCTGGTAAAACTCTGCAGACGTCTTGCAGCTGTAACTCCAAGGTGCTTTTTATTTCTTTATTTTATAAAGAAAAATCATCTGTATGTTGTCCTTGTCACCTTCTCGCCGTGCTGCAGTTTTCTTCAGTAATCAGTTACACTAAAGTTTTTCTGAAACGCTGATGTTTGTGTTCGTTAGGATCAGGATGAGAAGCCAAGCACAGCCATGGTGCCTGAGGAGGCGGCAGAGGAGCCAAAGCAGCCTCCATGTCCAGAGCCGGACTCTGTAGAGGAAGACAACTCTCCCAAGGTGAAGATGAGTTTATTGCCAAAGACTTAATTCTTTATGTCTGTAAGTTTATGGTATTGTCATTTAAAAAAAAGAAATGAAAAAGTACTTTTGAATAGAATTTTATTGCGATATTTTGTGGTATTATTGTGATAACGATATGGATTACACTCTGACACTAACTTCATGGTTACAGCATTCATAGAACAACAATCACAGACATTGTTATTGAAAAACATTCCCATTTGAAAAGAGCTTTTTCAGATGCTACTGACTTGAAAAAGTGTGATTTAAATTTCTAAACTGCACTGTAAAAAAAAATCTCAAATTTACAATAAAATACTGACAACTGTGGTTGCCAGAATTTTACCGTATTTATAAGGTAAAATTTTACCTTATAAATACGGTAAAATACCGGCAACCACAGTTGCCGGTATTTTACGTTGATGTTTGTATAGATAAGCTCTATATTCAGTTCTGAGGCTTTAAATTTATTGCATCGACACTCAGTCCAGACATGCATGTAACTGCATGAATAAATACATCTGAATCCCTCAGAAATCTGATAATATTACATATATTGTGAAGCAACCACAGTTGCCGGTATTTTACCGTATTTATAAGGTAAAATTTTACCTTATAAATACGGTAAAATTCTGGCAACCACAGTTGCCGGTATTTTACCATAAATTAAAAATGTTTTTTTTTACATTGTGCATTTAATCATATTTTTTAATATTTTTAATATATATTAATATTTATTGATGCTTCCGTAAAAGCAAATAGTGGAGAAAATAATTATTTTTTTTCTTTATTGATGTTTTTTATTTCAATAACAGAAATCCTGATAAGAAATTTTTCCCACCCCTACTTCTGAATATTGATTTTACTACGGTTAATATTACTTTTTGCTTTGTCTTTTCTGATTTATTTAATTTAAAAATCTGTCAACTTTTCTTGTTTTGTTAACTTTTTTTGGTGAAATCACAGGAAGGAGCTGCTTTTCCCAGCTTTGAGGATGGTAAATACGTCACATTATCACTAAATTTTTTCATTTAAATCTCTCCAGCACATGAAAGTGTCTTGAAATAAAGTGTTTGGTTTTTTTTGTGTGTGTGTGTGCCGTTTAGTCCCAGGTCCCTGCGAGCCGGAGGATCTCATCGACGGGATCATCTTCGCTGCTAACTATCTAGGATGCACTCAAGTGCTGTCCGATAAAAATCCGTCCAAGTCGGTGCGAATGTCGCAAGCCCATGAAGCCGTCAGCCACATCAAGGTAATCAGCATTCAGGCAGACAGCCAGTGGTGTCTATTGATTCGGTTTGTAGGTGTTTTAAATGAACCGATACGTTCTGCTTTCATCAGCTTGTTTAAACAAGAAGGAGTCAGTTTTGGCATTAAAGCTCCATTTAGGGGAACTGAGCAGATTGAAATAGTTTTTTAGAGCTTAATTGTGAAATTTGAAACCCTAATTTTAGTAAGGACATAAAAGTAGTGTTTTTAAATAAAAAAAAAAGTAGGAACAGAGGTGGGTGGCGTACCCAAAAAATTTTACTCAGGTACCAGTAGGACTACTTCAACATAGTTTTACTCAAATAGAAGTAAAAAGTAGCTGTACAAGAAATCAGTTTAAAAAGTATTTGGTAAGAAGGCTAGTGAAGTACTGAGTAACTGATCAAAACATCAATGTCTTAATATTTAAAAAAATACATAATAAGAGGGACAAAGTTATAAAATAATATAGAAAATACAGAAAAAAAAAAAAATTAATATGAATAACATAACTACAAAATAAACATTGTCTTTCAATATAAAACAGATGAAACTTTAATAAAAGCTGCAGGTGTGTGTCTGTTTCTGGTGATTTTTTTGGGTTAAAACATGTTTGTTCTTTATTCAAAGGATAGAAAATACAGAAATTTAACTCAAACAAGAGTAGAAACACTTCATAATAAAATTATTCAAGTCAAAATAAATAGTAAAAACACTGCTAAAAGTATTTTTTTCCAAAGAGTTAATGTAACTGAGTAAACGTAGCTAGTTAATTCCCAACTCTGAAATTGTGTATTTATAAGATACTGTATACTACTGTATTAGTAATCCAGTGTAATAATGAAGAATCTTATTTATTTATTAAGTAAAAGTAAAAATAAAAATGTTCCTCATAACCAGTCACATTGTGATTAGTGGGATAACATGTTATATTCTCAGTTGAAACTGCTTTTTTTAATGGTTTATTAGTATTTTGTTCTCCCTGTGCATGCGTGGGTTCTCTCTGGGTTCTCCGGCTTCCTCCCACAGTCAAAAACATGGTTACAAACAGGTTAATTGGTTTCTCTAAATTCTGGTTGTTTGTCTTGTCTGCCTCTGTGTTGCCCCACTAGGAAGGATGTTAAAAAACGGGTGGATGGTCTCCCAATGTTTTGCTAACCTTCTTCTTCAGATCAGAGTTTTGATAATGTTTTTACAACTGCAGCACCTACGTAAAGGACTGCAAACTGCAATGTCGGTTTCTGTTTTTTCACTTCCCAGAGCCAAGATGAAGACTCTCAGATGATGACTGAGGTCGACCTCTTCATCTCCACTAAGGCTGTCAAAGTACTGAATGCTGACACACAGGTCAGTAACTTTATTTGTGCAGATTCAGTTCAGTTTGATTCAAAACCTTGTAAGGATATGGCCGGAATTGGCTCGTATCTCCAGTAGCAGTCAGTGTTGCAACAAATCTGAAGAGGCCTCTGACTGAAGTTGACAGGAAATTTTATTTATTTCTTTGTTAGTCACCTTAAACATCCTGATTATTTCCTCTGCCTGCAGGAGACGATGATGGACAGTGCCTTGCGGACCATATCCTACATCGCCGACATTGGCAGCATTGTGGTTCTGATGGCACGGAGACGCATGTCCCAGGCTTCATCAGAGGATTTCTCTGAATCGTCTGATTCTGCCAGCGAAGGGAAAACTCAGTACAGAATGATCTGCTACGTCTTCGAGTCAGAAGATGTAAGTATAACTTAGACCCTCCATAAAGTATTCAAGTTTGTCAACAGACTTGTGTTTAAATGTGAAGGAATGGGATTTGTAGATCAGGTTTCAAGAATGAGATGTTTTCAGTGTTTGATTTCTGTATAAAGTCTTTAAAAGTGCTTCATATTCAATCTGCACAGTTTTGTAATAAAGTTCAATCTAACATTTAATGAAAGGCCTAAATTTGGAAAATATTATTTACAGTTGAAACCAGATATTTTCATACACCTAATAAAAAGACAGATAATTTTATTCTGATCGTCTGAAATAAAATCAGACTTTCTTGTTTGTTTGTTTTAGGTCAATTAGAATTACCAAAATTATTTTTATTTGCTAAATGCCAAAAAACTTAGAACATTTTTAGAACATTTTTAAATAATGTTCTTTGTATATTTTATTAAAGCATCTAATTTCAGCAGGATGGTAATTTACATTAATACAATTTGTTTGGATTGTTTTAATAAAATGAATATTTATTATTCCTAATGGCTCAATTTATTGAATCGTATAATTCAAATAAAGGTCATTATACATTAAACAATGTATAATGACCTGAAATTGGTGGATTTTTTTTGGTCAAATTAGTGTTTTATTCTCTGGGCAGTCAGGTGTATGGAGACATTTCAAAGCATAAAACATTATGATATTTTATTTTACTTTATCCCTATTATAAAGAGTAATGGATCTAGTGAATTGAAACTGTCTTTTTTTATTTAGTTAATTTGTGTTGTTAAGTTTGAAAACTTGCCTTGACAATGCTTGAAAAGTGAATGAAACAAGTTCTGGTGCTTCGTCTATTATGAATCAAATTAAAATACTTTGAAGCTAGTGACAAAATACAAGAACATTACAAAAGAATAACGGCCATATATTTTATTTTAGATATTTATGGCATGTTTTCTCCCCTCTCTGCTTCTGTCAGCTGGGATCATTTCCCTACGGATTCATTTTCCCATAACTCCCTTTTCCACAGGCACAGCTGATTGCGCAGTCCATCGGTCAGGCTTTCAGCGTTGCCTACCGGGAATTTCTGCGAGCCAACGGCATCAACCCGACCGACCTGAGCCACAAACAGTACAGTGACATCATCAACTCCCAGGAAATGTACCACGACGACCTCGTGCACTTCTCAAACTCAGAGAACCGTAAGGAGGTGAGGCGTTCCTGAGTTTCCCAACAGAAATGTGGCACCTTTTTCAGATCTAACAAGATTGGTGCCAAACGTTTCTGCAGCAAAAAATATCTTCGTTTGTGGCGTTATCATTTTAAAGATATTAATAAATGTCCCAGAGGTCATGAAAGGTCATTCACCTTCTTCAAATCAGACAAAATGTGTGTTTTTTTGTTGTTGTTTGACTTTGTTAAATCAAACATGGTATCTTCAAAACAAGAGCAGCACAAACAAAAAATTATTTCTGCATAAACGTAGCACAAACGTTTGACACCAATTTGGTTTGATTTCATAAATATGGGAGGGTCTGGTTCACCTTTTGACCTTTGAACTGTCATTAATATCTTCAAAACAAAAGCAGCACAAATGAAAATTGTTGCTGCACAAACGTATCACAGTTGATTGACACCAATTTTGTATGATTTTGTGAATGTTGGGTGGAGGAGTTGACCTCTGATGACCTCTGGAAGCCTCTTTAAAACGATAGTGGCATAAACATCAGTTTTTGCTGCACAAATGTTTGTCACCAACTTCGTTTGTTTTCGCAATTGTGGGGGATCTGGTTGACCTTTTGACCTTTAATCTTTTATTAATATTTTCAAAGAAAAAGAAGCACAAACCAAATATCTTGCTGCACAAACATAGCACAAACGTTTAACACAAATTTTGTTTGATTGCCTAGATGTTTGGGAACTTAGCTGGTCTTTTTTTTACTTTAAACTTTCTGTAATATCTTCAAAGAAAAAGCAGCACAAAACAACATTTGACACCATTTTTGTTAGATTTGAAGAAGGTGGGTGGGCCATCTCCTCTCAGGTGTTCAGATTTGCTCTTTAATCCGTGCTCCAGCTGTACGTGGAGAAGCAGAAAGGCGAGAGCCTCGGCGTGGTGATAGTGGAGTCCGGCTGGGGCTCCATTCTGCCCACTGTCATCCTGGCCAGCATGCTGAACAGTGGCCCCGCGGCGCGGTCCGGAAAACTCAGTGTGGGAGACCAGATCATGTCCATTAATGACACAAGTCTGGTGGGACTGCCACTGGCCACCTGTCAGAGCATCATTAAGGTAAGAAAATCCGTCTCAGGTACTTTACTGTATCTCTACACTACTTTGTAGTACTAAAATAAATTGTAAAAATTCACATTTTACAAGTTATTATGCTTCCATTTGGGCCTCCACTGCTTTTAAGAAAAATCCAGGTGCTTAAAAAAACCACCCAGCTGTTTTTTAGTGTCTGGAAAATGAGCAGTTTTTAAAACCTCACTGCGAAAACACAAAATCTGACCAACTATTTTGTTGGTCAGATAATGCCAATATCTTAGTACATTTGAAATAATGCAAAACTAACTTACAAACAGACAATAATTCCTTAATATTATTAAAAATGTTCTAGTTCCACTGGCAGATTATTCATTTATAATAAGATATTTTCCCATGTTAAAATGGAACATGAATTAAAAGCTACAGCTGCTGCAACTAACGATTATTCCACTTATAGATTATTCAGACAATTAATTGATTATGTGGATAAATAAAATTAGATATTTTATTTAACCACTTAGGCCATTTTATGCAATATTAAGCATATGTTAAAATATGCAAATAAACAAGTAATTTAATTCCTTCTTTAAATAATAAAATAAGCATTTTTCTAAAATGCAACAACATGGTGTTCCTTTGGCAAATTTGAACCGGGTGAAGCTAAAACTCTGACACTTGAAGAGTTTTGGCTAAAACATATTTACACAAGACGGTGTTTTTATCTTAAATACAAACTGTACAAATGTTTTGAACAGTTTTAGCTTAACTAGAACTCCTACTATGCTGGGGGGGTAGCAAAGAGTCTGCATACTCCAGTTTGTGATTAAGAGATTACTAAATTAGTTGACGAGTATTTTAATAATCACGATTACAGTAACGCCACCAAGGACTGGTTGACATCTAAGTAATGGAGATTCCAGGGCCTAGTCAAAGCCCAGACCTTAATTACCTTTGTAACAGTTTAAATAAACTTCTTCCAGGGTTTGAAGAATCAGGTGAAAGTGAAGCTGAGCATCGTAAGCTGCCCTCCTGTTACGACCGTCCTCATAAAGAGACCGGACCTCAAGTATCAGCTCGGCTTCAGCGTTCAGAACGGCATCGTGAGTAAAACCCCAACAATAAAGTCTCCAAGCCTGAATAAGGCCACGTTCACACTGCAGCCTGAAGTGACCCAAAGCTGATTTTTTTCTTTTTTTTTGGCGTGGTCGTTCATATTTCCAAATACTATATCCCACTTGTATGTGATCTCCCATGTGAACGGCAAACGACCTGAAAATGTCCCGCATGCGCAGTAGAGGGCGCAATAACGTCACACATAGAGCGCGTGCCATAAAGAAGGAGTAGAAGAAGAAGTGCTCCGTGTTTGCAGAAGTTCACATGGATGCTAACGGTGGAGCATAACTTACGATTTTAAAGTTGTTGTCCGACCAGAGCCAGTTTATTAACAACTTAATCACCGTTATCGTCCGCCATTGTTGTTGTTGTTGTTGTTGCGCATGTCAGGACGCAGAATAGTGACGTTTTTGTTGAGCATCAATGAGGTTCACGTCAGATGAACGTGACCAGATATGTGTCGTATTAAGACATATTCAAGTGGTACGGAAGAGGATTAGGGCCACTGGGGAAAAAATACGACAGTTCTGACTTTAATCTCAGAACTCTGACTTTTTTCTCAGAATTCTGAGATTTAAAGTCAGAATTCTGACTTTTTTCTCAGAACTGTCTTATTTTTTTCCCCAGTGGCCCTAATCCTCTTCCGTAAAGTGGCCTTTGTCACGTTCGAAAAAATCCGGTCTGTGTTTTCAGATTGTCAAGAAAATATCAGATACAGGTCACATTAAGGCTAAAGAATTGGATTTGGGACTCTTAAGTCTGCAGTGTGAACGGGGTGAGTCTCCTACGTATTCGGTGTGTTTTGGTCAGATCTGCAGTCTGATGCGAGGTGGGATTGCCGAGCGAGGCGGCGTCCGGGTCGGGCACAGAATCATCGAAATAAACGGGCAGAGTGTTGTTGCCATGGCGCATGAGAAGATTGTTCAAACTCTGTCTGTCTCCGTGGGTGAGGTAAGACATCTTTGGGCTGCAGAGCTGCAATTTCCAGTGATTACTGAGCCGTACAAATGAAATGACGCGTTTCCTCTCACACTGGGTTACTTTAAATGCATGAAGTGCAACATGCAGATACTATGTCAGGGATTTCCCAAACGCAGACACGAGGAAAGAAGCATTTATAGACAAAAGGCATTCAGAATATAAATACTTGATCAATGAAGAATATATTGTACTATAGTGGCAAGATGTTTTGTTCAATGTTTATTCAGAAATTGATTAAATAAAGTGTAAATAATGCAGCAGATATGATAAAGTTATCTGAACAATAAGTAACAATTAACAATACCTTAAAAAATGTAGTGTATTTTCATGACCTTAAATATGTGATTTGACTGTAAACTTCTCTTGCTGATAAATACTGCCCCCTAGTGTTTTCTAGTTGTTATTACACTTCAAATTCCTAGCTTAGGAACAGGTAGCTCTCCAACTTCTCTTTATAACCACAGACGTTACTGTATTTCTTTGGGGTTTTATGCAACAGATAAACACAAAGGCTTGTAAACTAATGAAAACATTTGTGCATTTCTATTCAACGTTAATCCTGCTGAAACGTTAATCCTGCAGAAAACCTGTTTCCATTGGTTTCACAGTGGTGGCTGGAGTTTGCAGTTTTTGTTTTTCAAAAAAACAAATCACATTTTCCCACATATTTTCATCATCACCTATTAAGTTTTTTAGTTACTTTAAATTGGACTTGAATTCCTTTTCTGTTATTGAACAATCGTCTGTGAGATGTTTGATTTCAGCTGTGTCAGCTGTTTTCCTTCATGATGGTTTTTATTCACTAATGTTCTCCAACAAACATCTAGCAAGACCATTGAAAGACCACGTTTGGCCCCAGGGCCTTGAGTCTGACACATGTGGACTAGATGTTCAAATCTTTCTTAATTGCTTTTTTAAACTACCTGCAGAATGGCTCCTCGTCATCAGTTCTGTCTTTGCTCCAGATCAACATGAAGACGATGCCTGCTGTGATGTTCAGGCTCCTGACGGGTCAAGAGACGCCGGTCTACATATAGAAATCCTGCACGGATCGATCCTCTGAAGCTCTGGATGAAGGGAATTTATTTTTCTACCATTTTAAATTGTTTTGCTTCTTGTTGCAATGCTGTAAAGAACATCGTTTCCAGGTCGTATCTTGAATTACGTCATCATAATGGCCTTATAATGTGAATACCGTCTGTAGTACTGTACGTGAGGTAATGGTGTCAAAGAAAAGTAGCTTTATGGTCATGATTATTTTCTTATGAAGAGATAAATTAGCACATTTATTTTTTATTTAGTCATTTTTATAATGCGTATGGGGTTCAAAAATGTACTTATACTGTAAATACTTTGGGTTGGCTTTGTTGAGAAGGCCATAACTACTCCTGCAAAAACACAGTATGCATGTGATTGTGGAAAAATAACAGACCAGGGATTCAGTCTCGATCTGACATCGTAATCTATTACAGTAAGTATTAAAGTCGACAAAAACATGATGTACAAAGGCACCGAACTCTGCATTACGGCGATGCTGAAGGCCAAAGACACACACTTCTTGTTTAAAGAGATTCAACAACACTTTGAGTGACAGAGAGTACAAGAATGTATCAATATACTCATTACTGGATGAATGTAATGAAGAAAAAATACAATTTCTCTCCTAAACTCATGTTTGTTTTCGTTTTATTAACACTTTGCTGTAGAAAATATACTGAAAACTCAAAATACAAGGCAGAAATAAATACACCAGCCTGGAATAGAAACACTACATCATCCTCATCGGCACCAATGTTTCTCCATACTTGCTTTAAACTAAATGTGCCAAAATTGTGTGAATTTTTCTGTAATAAATCCTGGTATATAAATATTTTTCAGATTAATCAGGTAAGAGTTGAGTAAAGACTAATATATTTCCATTATTATACAAGAAAAAAGGCATTAAAAAAAACATTTCTTTTAGTTTTAGTTCCCACTCAGACAACAAACATTACAACATTAAACACATATTTACAGTTTAACACAAATAAAACTGGCTCACATAGATAATAACAGTGATTTAAACTTAGAAAAGTTCATTTTTAACACATTCAGCCAAATAATATTCAAGTATGAATCAGAGGAGATCACTGGATGGCTTCATAGACGATCCTGGAAAACAAAATTGTTGCAATCAGATATTTTGAATGGTTTGTGAGCAGCGTTGACCCAAATTCTGCATGAGGCCTTAAAGCTGCAGTACGTAACTTTTACTAAAAATATTTATTTCATATTTGTTGAAATTGTCACAATATGGTATGAAACAGATAATCTGTGAAAAAAAATTAAGGTCTTCTGCTTTCTTCCGTCGCTAACTAGAAATAACCAATCAGAGCCAGGAGGCGGGTCGTATTGCTGTCAATCATGCAGCGTGTGTGTCGCTCGCCTGTCGCGAATGTTCAGGCTAGTTAGCATAGCCACTGATGAAAACAGGTAACAGTTTTCCTGTAACGGTAAGTTGTTTCTCCTCTTTAGCACATTGAGCAGCGTGTACACAAGGATGACTGACAATGCTAAGACCCTCCTCCTGGCTCTGATTGGTTGTTTCTGGCCGGAAGTGGTGCGTTTTTTCAGATGGCAGTAGTAGCACAGTGAGGAGGTGGAGAAGATCGATCTTTTCAGATTATCTGTCTTATGAAACATAAAAATATGCAAAAAAACTTTTTTTTTTTTTTTTTTTACTAAAAGCTACATAGTGCAGCTTTAAGCAGAATTTCATCTTGGGAGCATCTTTCTGGCAAGAAAAATAATTAGATGTATGATTTGTGTTAAAATTAAAGCATTCATGGAAGACCCACGATCCTAAGCTTTGGGCCGGCTGTTGACACAAAAGGGCAACATTAAGGATTTTTAAAATAAGAATGCATTTCCCAGCTTTTGGTAGAAATTATAGATCACCGTAAAGCAAGAAAATACTCCTGATGACAATATGGCAACATTTCTTTCCAACTTACTGGTGTAACTTTAGGTGTCATTGATAGATGCAATTCTCCGTTAAGGAAGACTGAGTTCAGGTAGCCCTGTGGACAAGATTTATCCTCATCCTCGTCCTCGTAGCTGTCGAAACTCAAGCTGAAAGCTGCTTTTACCTTCTCTGGCATCAGGAAGTACAGCATCACCACGAAAAACCCGATGATGGTGCAAAGCACTCCTGGAAATCAGTAAAAATCACAACTTTTACATGTAGTTTTGGTCTTTATGTACCTCCGACCTCCTCTTCTGTTATGTAAGAAAGAGCAAAAAGTCTAAATTCATCCTCTGCTACAGTAGAATAATCTCAATAAATACTTTTTTTTAAACAGAACTTTCAATTTGCACTTTTTGAGCTTTTGGGGAAAAAAATGCTTGAACCTGTTTTGTAATTTATACTTTGCAGAACTTCTCAATGTTTAATAAAGAATATGGCAGGACTAAACCCTATATAACAAAACAAAACAAAAAATCACAGAGCGCTATTTTGGTACACCAAGTCGCCATGGCAACCATTAGATTGTATGTACACTTGGGTTTGGTGTTAAAGGATAATTTTAATAATACTACATTTTATTTATGATGCCCTTTTCATTTTGAGATGAATATGTGGAAAAACACCTGATTCCCACTGTTGGGTATGGTGGAAGATCTGTGATGCTGTGGGCTTGAAACCCATGTTACAGTTTATAAAATCTAATTTAGCCTCTACCAGACTAAAAACTGAGTTGCTGATTTGTGTTTTAAAGGGAGGAAACAATTTGACAGATTTTGGTTTCTGTAAAATTCAAACAAATAGATTTCCCTCACAGTATGTGTATTTCTAAAACTTGCAAGATTATCCAACTAAAAGAAAAATCATTTGTTCTGGAGCTTCTTACTCATCTTTACTAGGTTTCCCAGTAGTTTTTGAGGGATCTGTACAGAAAAAAGTGAGGCTATGTTTCACACTGCATAGTGAAGTGACCAAATCCCGATTTTTTTGTCAAATCGATTTTTGTTTTGGCGTGGTGGTTCATACTTTCAAATAAATGCAACTTGTATGTTATCTCCCGTGTAAACTGCAAACAACCTGAGAGTGTCCCGCATGCACAGTAGAGGGCATGATAACGTCACAGAGAGTGTCAGTGTTTGCGGAAGTAAACATGGATGCAAACGGTGCCGCATGTCTTATGATTTTAAAGTTGTTGTCCGACCGGAGCCAGAACAGTAACAGCTTAATCCTCATTATAGGACCAGATGGTTGTTGCTTTTCTTCCCGCTTGCGTATATCGGGCGCAGAATAGTGACGTTCAGATGGGATGAATGCAATCTGGCCATTCAGACGCAGGTCACATTTGAAAAAAATAATAATAATTTGAAAAGATTGGATATGTATCGGGATTTAGAACCACCTGAGTCGCATTTGTAAAAGTCAGATCTGTGTTCAGACTGTCATGAAAAAATTAGATGCAGGTCGCATTAAGGCAAAAAAAAATAAATAATTGGAATTGGGTCACTTTAAGCTGCAGTGTGAACGTAGTCTGAATGTCCACCATGAAATGCTCACCTGTAGCCAGAGCCAGCCAGAACGAATGGCTGTACTCTGTCACAAAGGAGTCTTCCCCTATGGAGAAAACACACCGAGGCACATTCATGATGGTGGAGAAGGAGGCCATGGAGAAGAAGATGAAGGCGGCGGTGGCCATGGTCATGTACCCGGCGTAAACAACATCGGGCAAGAAGAACAAGATGTTGGCGAGAATCCAGCAGCAAAACGCTGTCCTGCAGAACAAATTGTGTAGTTATTTTAATCCTTGATGCCTGTGTGTGTGTAAGGGTTGTCATTAATTACCAGAGGGTTGCAGAGGCGAAGCGTCCGGAGTAACTGTACTGAAAGATCATCCCACAGGGGCTGCTCAGGGTGAATTTCTCCACGATGTATAGGATGGGGTTGGGTAAACCTTTGATTAAAGCTTGCTCATACTCTTCTTCAGCGATGTCATGCCAGCTGAACATCTCATTGTAGTTGATGGTTTCATTGAACTGCACAATGGGGTTGCCTGAAGCACAAGAAAACAATGTGCTGCAGTCAGAACAGCAAGTCATTGTTATTATAATATAACAGCATCCCATCTCTGCTTGCTCTTCTTATTTTTACTCTTTAACACTCCCTTTACAAATAAGGCTGAACCAAGTTGATAAAGGATTCTGTTGGAAAGAGAAACTCACCCCACATTGGAGGCAGGTAGTTCATATCAAATATGACTGGTGAATTGTTTTTTTGTATGTGTTTGTATTTTTTTTTTTGTGGTATTGCTTCAGAATATCAGAAGATTGATGGTTTACTGTGCGTTAAAGGTGACCTGTTATGCGTCATTGAAGAGGCTAGGACATCGCACATGAAAATGGCTGCAAACAAATACGCAGTTATATAACTGTGCATCTTTGAAAAGCAGAAGTGGAGTCTCCTGCACAACCAACAAGAATGCAGCAAGTGGTTTCTGAATGGTAAGCCAATAACAAAACACTTGAATGTTCCAACAGCCACTGTACAGCGCATATAGCGGTAAAACCAGCTGACCTAATGTGCTGGAGCTCAGCTTTGGCTGCTCGGTAATGGGGGTTTAGCTCAGCTGGGGTTGCTAGGTAACAGTGCCTGTTGAATGTGACTTAACAATCGGTAGGTTTTTGAAACGGCTCATTTTGCAGACACCAAAAAACACTCAATGAATGACCAATGCAACAACACTTGCTTCTACAAAATATTGACTCAGAGAACGAATTCCTCCGATCAAATAAGTAATCCTGAAGTAATCCTTAAGTTCTTTTCTTTCCACAAGTATCTTACTTTTTATTTTGAATTACCCGGCTTTAAGCCTATTTTCCATTATTATTTTACAACACAGTCCTGTGGTAAGCTAGCTGTAGCGTCGCACTCTGAGCTGACGGCATTTAAACAGTCGTTTACATGCAGAACCTTGTGGACAAAAGACTGCACTAAAGAATGACTAAACCTAAGAAACTGAGTAAAATAAAGAAAACTAGAGACAACTAAAAACAGAAACAAGACTGAGCAAATCAAAGAAAGAGACGAATAAACACAAAATAATTACAAAAATCCTCAAAACAACTCAATAAAACTAAATAAAAGACTGTGCTGTATTTTTATGTATTCAAAATGCATTAAACTATAATAAATTCCCAAATTGCACAGAAATGTTCTCATATTGAACAACCTGAGTGTGTAGGTGACCATTGAAAACAAAGACTTGATCTGGTTAAGCCGCTGAAGAGTCCCACACACAGGCAGTAAGAGTGACTCACCTCTAAGTGTCACGTTAATGCCGTACAGCCCAACATGCAGGCCGACCTCAGCCTGGATGACAGCATTACTGAAGGACTTGTAGGTAGCGTTTGTGGTCATCCTCGCCTCGGCCCAGCTGTTGGTGAAGTTCAGAGCTGCACAAAAAGGACACAAAGGTGAATGATGAAGGGAGACAACGAGAAATCTAATATTTTTTATAGATTAAAACAAATACACTGCAAAAACACACAATCTTTGTATTTTTTGTCTAGTATCTAATGCATATATCTTAGTAAATGTGAATCAAGACATAACAATAACTTATCATGATATAGAAGCTTGTTTTAAGTAATTGCTCCTTTGGTAGATTATTTCAATTATAAATAAATAAATTTATCTGTCAATAGACAAATGCTTCCCACTAATATTAAGGAGTTATTTACTTAAAACAAGTTTCCATATCTTCCTGAAGAGATACTTGTAAGTTATTTCAAGTTTGCTAAGATATTTGCACTAGAAACGAGACTAAAACTGCTTGGTGTTTTTACAGTTTATACATAACTTACCTACTATAACTACACCTACAAACAAGCTGATCATGATCCTAAGCATCCAGAAGACCCGCTGGATAAGAAACAAAAATATTTTGAATATAAACAATAATAGAAAAGCATCCCAGCAAATGCAAATGGACAGAAAACTCGCACTCACCGTCTTCCCTCGTATTCCTGGCAGGATGAGAAGAAGACCGACTGCCAGCATGAGGAAGACTAGAATAATGGCGAGCAGTCGGCCGCTGACGATGAAGGCAGTCCTTTGTAGCGGGTAGAATGGGTAAATGTCGTCGTAGAAAGTCATCTTAGCTTCTGATCTAAGGATTGAGCCGAGACCAGGCAGCGTAACAGAGGAAGCAGTGTTAGAGTGCCGCTTCTCACTTTCCTCCAGGTGTAGAGATAACAGTTTTACTTACAACTGATAAGGCAACTACCACCCAGAGGCCTGGCACATTATTAAACCTGAAGTCTAGAGTAACAGCTAGCGCTGCTTTGCATTGTGTGCAAACAGAAAATAATGAAAAAACTCTTAAATCAGTCAGTCAGAACCTCAGTTTTCCTCTGATTGCTGTTCCTTGAGCGGTTGCACCATTAAATATAGTAAAGATACAAAAATAAATTTTGAAGTTTTTGTCTTACCTGAGATATGCAGGACAAGGAGAGGCGTGAAGTCTGATTGTTGAGGGAACATACACTTCTTTTATACCTCTGGACCCCCCTTGTGTCACACAGGAGGAGGAGGAGGAAGGATGCAATGACTGGGATGCTGTGGAAAAAAGAGGAAGGATCCTGACATGGATGGCAATTCCTTTTTGGGAAATAGGTCACACATGCAGCTTGGTTAAGTTGAGCAACAAGTGTAGGCTGCAAGTATTGCAGTATCTCTCAGCTTTCATCAAACCTGCATTCAGCTGCACCTGGTGAACATCTCTGCCTCTGCAGTGGGTGAGAATCTGTTTCCTCAACTTTATGAGACTTTCAGTGTATTAACTTAAGTATTATACATTTAATCTCCCATATAAGTACAGAAAAGCGAACATACAAAAATAACATTCAGCTACCTTCACTTTTCAGGAGTCCTTCTTTCCTCTTGAGCCAAGAAGCGCCTCTCGCATCAATGGATTTGCGTAAATGGGTTTGGAGAGTCTGCGCACTTGCTGGCTCGGTGTTCATCCTCAGTGAGCGTGAGTAAACTTCCGCGGTGTTTTATTCTGTAACCACATAAAAATACAAGCAGCTGGTTAATTCTGAGTTTCACAAAATGCAGATTGTGAAGGTAAACTAAGCTGGGAGGTGCCTCGCTTTGACGGCTGGTACAACAGTTTGGCGCATCCGGAGCGCGGAGCCGCCGGTAAGTCCCGGCAAGCGGCGGCGGTCCCGGTTTCACACATCACCGGGTCACTGATGGTGACTCTGTGCTCACTGCAGGTGCTCATCTAGTGCGCCTCGTGCCCGCGCGCTACTGGGATGGAGTCTACCAACCTGTGCACGAGCCGGTGCAGCCGAACGCACGCGGGCTGAGCAGGTTGTTGGCCGGCGGAGCTTCCGGTTTGTCCTCGGCACGCAACCGGACCGTGCTGTCTCTGTTCTTCGGTAAATATGAAGGAAATTATCAATACTATTAATAATAATGAAAAATATACGATCAAAATACAAAAAACGTGAATTACTTAGTCTTTAAATAATAATCATTTGCGATTCATTTGTGCTCCATTGTTTCTCAAATAAAATATTCCATGTAGAGCATTTATAACGCTTATTTACTTCATTGTAAATAGAATAAATGAGCACATTTCCGTCAAAAACTCAAAGTTTCTAAAACGTTAGAAAAGTCGAAAATATGCTATGAAAGAAACAAAAAAATTATTAGATTTTTTTTTCTTTTCAAACTTAGAAATTGCCTTAAATTTTATAGAAAATTTCGGAGATTAAACTCAAATTTTCTGAGATTTTTTTTCTGGCAAATTTTCGACTTTTTAAACTCAGAAACTTTTTGTTTTTTTAATAAAATTTTTGGCGGAAAATCTTTTTTTTTTCTATCAAAAAATGCTTTATAAATGATCAGACATGACATATTTAGATACTTGTGAAACACTGGAGCACAAACAAGTCCCAAATTATTACTTTTGATTAAAGCACCAAGTGCTCTAAAAGAAAATTGTGATTTATTTGTTTATTTAAATTATGCTGATGATAAAGTTAAAGTTTTAAAAACTGGTGTCATAAATTCATTCATAAAAAAGCAAATTTGGGATCTGAAGTTTCAAAAGGGCCCCAATTAGTATTTTATTATTATGATGATTTTCTCTTTACTTTCGTATCAAAGATCAAATAAACAAATCAACTTTACTGTACTCCATTCAGCCTTCCTGTTATCTGCTGAGAGTATTGCTCTCTTCCAATTTCCAAATATCATATATCGTAGAAAATGCTGTTTTTGTTTTTATTGCGTCTCACATTTCTATATTTTCTGTGACCTTTTTATCACCTCACTGACACAGAGTACAGCTAGCTTAATAGCTAAGTGTGTTGTAGTTACCACACCTGCATGCATATCCCACGCCACTTAATGCTGTTTATGGCATTAAGTCACTGGGGAAATGTGGGAGTAGAGGCAGGACACACCCTAGACATGTAGTGGTTCATCGCAGATCCAAAAGAAATGCAGCCTTTTCATATGAACACACATAAGTTTTGAATTTTAATTATGCAAATGTAACATTTTGCATGTTGTTATAGTACCAGAAGCCACCCAGACGGTTTTTCTTTAATGCTTTCTGGTGTTTTGGAAAAGGAGCTTTTTCAAAAACCTTCTAATTGTTCAGTCATAATGGAGGGGCACTGCGCTGTTACCTAGCAACCCCAGCTGAGCCCAGCCTGTCACCTAGCAACTCAAGCAGAGCTCCATTACGTTTCGTCAGCTGGTCGAATGCGATGTACAATGGCTGCTGGAAAAGGCAAATGTTTTGTTGTTGACTTACCATTCAGAAACTTCTTGCTGCATTCTTGTTGGTTGTGCAGGAGGCTCCACTTCTGCTTATCAAAGATGTGCGGTTGTGTAATTGCGCATCGGTTTGCAGCCATTTTCACATGTGAGTGGGGGCTGTGGCCATGCTGCAGCTTACAAGGATTTAAAGTGACAAGAGGCCCTAAACATTGTATTCTTGTAATAAATTAATGACTTTGTGAGGTTAAACACTCAGGAATTGGTTTCTCACCTTGTTAATTATGCTGAAATTGTTTCAGGTTACCATGTTGCCTTTGAAATTTTCGATGTAAGAACTCCTGGTTGTCCGCCTCAGTTCATGAACATCAAAGTCCCTAAAGGGGATCCGGTCTTTGATCCCAATGCGACTGGGAAAGTGCGACTGCCTTTCCAGAGAGGACAATGGGACAAACTGTCCGGCCAGAGTCCCGGCAACCCTCGAGCTCAGGTGCTCACTCTTTACTTCCTGTTTACGTTTAATCAGGGCTTCATTCTGAGTCGTTCTCTTCGTTTACTTCTGATAACCTGTGCCACTCATGCAGGTGAACTCTGTGACAGCGTGGATAGACGGGAGCTCCATTTATGGTCCTTCCTCTTCTTGGTCTGACTTCTTGAGAAGTTTCTCTGGAGGACTCTTGAGTCGAGGTTCTGAGTGGAACATGCCGAATAAAGGAGGGGGTCGCAATTTCATGTGGAGCGCTCCCGATCCATCCACTGGAGAATATGGACCACAGGGTCTTTATGGTGAGATTTCTCTCAATCCTTGCTGATTAATCACGATTAATCACAATCAACTCATTTAGTAGTCGAGTAATCGTTAACTAGAGTATACAGAATCAAATAAAAGGCCATTTGGTGAAAGAACAACACATTCAGAGCAGTATTTAGGCCAAAACTGCACAAAAATATACACTTTTCTGTAAATATGTTCTAGCCAAAAGTCCTAAAGTGGCATTTTTAGCTTCACCCTCTTCAAAATCTGTATGAAAAATCTATTATTAAGCACCTTTTGCGGTCACTTTATTAATCTTTTAATCCAAAAATAAAAAATAAATTAGCTAACTCTGTATTCTTTGCTACAAATGATGAAGCATACACAAAACCAGTCCAGACTAAACAACTGAACTTTAAACTGCAGCTTCAAAACAATCTGCTCCACTCTTCCTCTGCATTTTGCAATAGCCACCCAGTCGATACTGCTAGCTGCAGAAAGCAAAAACAAAATCAGAAATAGTTTGTTATTAATAATATTCCAGCCCTGGATCAGGGTTGCAGTCAGAGTCTGAGTCAAAGCAGGTCCAGCCTGACGTGAGCTGTGACTCTTTAATAATTGTGTAAATGGTATGTCACTCTGACCACAGTAAATCCTTCTCTCTAAAACAAAAGACGAGTCACGCAAGAGTCATAAAACCCGTGTTTTGTTGCTCCCGTTGTGAAAGTTGCATAGTTATCACCTGTGGTTAAGTCGTAGGATGTTATCCCAACTTTTGTCACATTTTTGAACAAAATAAAACACTAAAATTTATTTCTAATTAGTGGTTGATTACTGGTAGCAGAAAACAGATAAAGTTCTGCACACTTGAGGAATGTGTGCTGCTTATGTGTTTTTCTTTCATGCAGTTTGTCACGTATTTGACCTAGTTCTGCATGTTGTGGTCACAATGAGGCTAATTCACCTGATGAAATAGCAAAAAGTCCTTGTTTGTGCCATCTTCCATGTGCAGAGTTGGGAAACGCATGGGCCAACGAGAACTTGTTCACGGCAGCAGAGGGGATTATCTGGTTTCGCTACCACAATTATGTCGCCGCAGAGTTGCACAAGGAGAACCCGGAGTGGTCAGATGAGAGGCTGTTTCAAAACGCCAGGAAGACCGTGGTCGCCACGCTCCAGGTAAACGGAGAAGAATAATAATCCTCTCGCTGCACAGGTGATGATTTAATTTGCACTCTGAAAAGACGGACAGGAGGTAGTTAAGGAGCAGAGCGTCATTTCTGACCGGTCGCAGCTCTGCCCTGCACGTACACTGCAAAAACACAAAATCTTACCAAGTATTTTAGTCTAATTTCTTGTGCAAATATCTTAGTTCACTTGACGTAAAGTCAAAACTAACTTGCAAGTATCTCTTCAGCAAGACGTAGAAGCTTGTTTTAAGTAAATAATTCCTTAATATTGATAAATCAATAATTAAAAAATTATTGATTTATCCTTTGGCAGATAAATTTACTTATAGCAAGACAATTTTCCCATAAAAATAAATATCTACATTTTCCAAAATAAAATAGTAAATTTATTCTACCAAAAGCTCCTCAAGTGGCATTTTTAACTTCACCCAGTTCAGATTGTGTACAAAAAATCTTTAATATCCAGATATTAATCAGTTAATCCAAAAATAATCAGCAGATAATCCCTGCACTATACAAATGCATCCTTTTTCAGAAATGATCATCCATTTTTGGCAATAAAGAGTTTATGTTCTTATTTAAAATAGGAAATGAATTATTTGTTTATTTGCATATTTAATGTATTTCTAATATTGTGTTTAAAACAGGCCTTAAAGGAAAAATATACAGAATATGCTAATTGTTTGATCAATTAATCAATTAATTGTCAGAATAATTAGTAACTTAACTGATAACTAAAATAATTATCCTTGATTAGTTATTTATTTGAATTATTGTAATTTTGGTTCACAAAGTAACTAACATTTCCACATAATTTAGATTTTATGTAAGTTAGTATTTTTTAAATATTAAATGATTGAAGTTTTGATCAGTACTTGAGTTGCCTTTTTACAAAATACTTTTTACTTTTGAGTAAACATCTGTTGAAGTAGTTCTACTCTTAGTTCGGTATAATCAGTAGCTTAATTGAGTAAATGTGACTTAATATAAATTCACAGTATATTTATTTTTTGGTTGGAGGACAAAAATAATGTATTTTTACTAGTTATCCTCATCGTTGTCTTGGTTTTTCACTTAAAATGGAAGTAAAATTCATTTAAAGTCGTGGTTGAAATGCGATAAAATGGGAAACTTGCTTTCCATACATAGAAATCCCTCAAACACAGAAGGAGCAGGATGTTCAAAGTTTAATTCAGACAGTTCAGGGAGTGCATTTAATGAATTTTAACTTCCATGTGTTTCATCACAGAACATTGCTCTCTATGAATGGCTGCCAGGATTCCTGGGAGACAGAAAACTCCCTCCTTATCCAGGTAAGCCTGAGCCAGCCTGCAGCGAGCGAGTGCGTACAAGTGCAGGGGATCAGGTAATGCACCAGCGACCGCAATCCGCGGTGAGGTGAGCTACCGGTGGTGGAGTTTCACAGGCATGTGCTCCGTCAGCAAACCATTAGCCCGGCTCTCCCAGTTCTGCTGAATAAGCTGCCACGGCTGAAGAAAGTTATGGCGACGACAGTGAGAGGATCCCAGGACTTTACTCACTTTTATTTGTTAGGGAAACACTTTCTAGATGCTGGGAGTTGTTTCTGCGCTGCAGCTTTTTGTGATATGTTTGTGTCTGGTTTTTTGTTTTTTTGCAGGCTACCAGAAGTTTGTCGATCCAGGCATTTCTCCTGAGTTTCAAGCTGCTGCCATGCGGTTTGGTATGACTATGGCGCCCCCTGGTGTCTACATGAGGTAACGATTCAATGTTGTACTGTTTATAGACCTGAGTGAAGTTGCCCCCCCCCCACACTGGTTGACCTTTTGACCTTTAACATTTCATTAATATCTTCAAAGCCAAAGCAGCACAAACGAAAATGTTTGCTGCACAAACGTAGTCGAGTTAATAGACACCCATTTCCTCTGATTTGAAGAAGGTGGGGGGGCTGGTTGACCTTTGATGACCTCTAAAAACATTTCTTTATATTTTTTAAAATGACAGCACAAACACAGCACAAACGTTTGACACCAATTTTGTCTGATTTGAAGAAGGTGGGGGGGCAACTTCACTCAGGTTGTTTTTAGCAGAGTTAGGTCTGAACTAATTACATTTACAAGGATAACTTTTTAAAAAATACTTTCAGGAGTATTTTTACTACACTGTACTTTTTACTTTTACTTGAGTAGTTTATTATGAAGTATCTCTCCTCTTACTTCAGTAAAATTTCTGGATGCTTTTGTTATTTTGTAATTATGTTATTTACTTGAATTATTTTCAAATTGTTTCATAAAATTCCCAAAATTACATTTTGGCCCATCAGATTATGTAATTTTTAAATATTAAATTACTGATGCTTTGACCAGTTACTCAGTACTTGAGTAGACTTTTTACCAAATACTTTTTTTTACTCGTACTTGAGTACTTTTGACTTTTACTTGAGTAAAAATGTGTTGAAGTAGTGCTACTCTTACTTGAGTATTATTTTTAGGTGCTTCACTCACCTGATCAGAGTTGGGTAATAACTAGTTACATTTACTTGAGTAACTTTTTTTGGGAAAAAAAATCTTTTAATGTATTTTTAGTTTACCACACTATACTTCTTAATTTTATGTGAGTAACTTTACCATGAAGTATCTCTACTCTTACATGAGTGAAATTTCTGGATTTTCTTCCCACTGAATGAAAAACAAACAAGTTTTAACCAAAATTCACCAGACACAGACAAACACCTGCAGGTTTTATTAAAGTTTTATGTTTTTTATTGAAAAAAAATTATTTGGATAATTTTTCTTTTGCCTGATTTTGTTATTTTTTTTATATGAATTGTTGTCATTTTGGTCCTTAAAATACCAAAAATTTCCACTTAACTTGATGTTTTTGTCCGACTGATTTTGTAATTTTTAAGTATTGAATGATTGATCTGGAGTAGACTTCTTACCAAATACTTTTTACTTTTACTTGATTAAAAATGTGTTGAAGTTGTGCTTCTCTTACTTGAGTATGAATTTTGGTTACAGTGGTTTCTCTTTTATTCTCTGCAGAAACAAAACTTGTCATTTTCGAAAGATTACCAACATCGATGGCAGTAAATCACCAGCGATGCGTCTCTGTAACAGTTTCTGGAAGCGGCAGGTAAATATACTATCAATTAAGCCCTATAAATTTGTGATAAAATAAAGTCGTATAAAATGCTATAATCTTACGAGAATATTTATTTATTTTATTTAATAGTGTGGCTCTAACACCCTGTTTTACTTTTAAAACTAAAAGTTTACATACACCAAATAAAAAGATGTGCATATTTTTTTCTCACTGCCTCAAGTTAAAGTTGACCAAATTTCTCTTGTTTTTGGTCAATTAGAATTACCAAAATTATTTCAATTTGCTGAATGCCACAATAATGTCATAGATGTATTTATTAATGCCTTCAAAATCATTTAAAAATCATGACATCGCCAATAATTTTGGTGATTGAGACTGACTTAAAACCATAGAAGTTTGACTTAAGAGTGAGAAAAAAAGCTGTGTGTTTATTTTTATTTGATGTATATAAACTTCTGGTTTCAACTGTATAACTAAAGATATTGCACGTTTATTTTAGCGATTATATTTGTGTAATTTGGCTGAGAAGGTTGCAGATGTTTGATCTAAGCTTTGTTAAAAACGCTGGTTGTATTTTAATCACAAATTTATTTGCAGATGGTGTTGCTGTTGTGTTTTTAGAAGGCATATAAAGTTTAAAAATAACGGCAGTGCCATTAGATAAACCCTGAGTCAACACAGAGGAAATGTTTAGGTATACCTTGGGGAAAGATCATGGACCTTTACGTTCTGCTGAATGCAGATAATTTAAAGGTTCTTCAATGATAAATGGGGGAAATGTCAAGTTATGCCTCCAAGGAATTACTTAGACTATAAATATGTCTTTAATATCTACAATTTGCAGAAGAAAGTTTTTGTTGCTGTTTTAGCTTCTCAACATCCTGAAGGAACGTTTGAATATCATTTAACGTAAAAGATAAATAAAAAAAACTTGGGATGTATAGCCTTGCAGAAATATTCAGTTATTAAACTTTCACATCGTTTATGATTTTATGGGATAGTGTAAAAATTTGTGTAATACTTGTGAAGCAGAAGGAAAGTGATTAAAGGTCCTCAACATTCTGTACAAGGAAGAATCTGAAAAGTGTGGCATGCATTTGTATTCAGCCCACTTTCACTTGTTTTATGTCTCTGGCTTCTTCCTTGGAAAATAGCTGAGAAAGATTGGAGGGAGAATTTCTGTGATTATCGATTTTAATTTGTTTCTATCGATTCTTAGCTAGATTATAGGCCTGGACTTTGACTGGGCCATTCTGACATCTCTTTGTGTAGTTTTAAGGCTTCTGCAGTTTCTTACATAAAGGCCAGATTCACGGAGAGCAGCCTCCAAACCCGCAACCCGGCAAGAATAAACGAGTTTAGAAAATGGTTGAATTTAGTTGAACGATATTTGTTTTTTACATAAAATACACAAAAGTTTGTTCATAATGTGACAAATTGTGACAGGGTTCAAGATCCACTGTACCATTAGAACATCCTCTAATCTCAATAAAATATACCCCAAAGGTGTTATACTGTTTATAGAAACCATTTTAAATGTTTTCAAATAGATTAAAAGGGACCTAAAGTGCAAAATTCACATTTTGCATGTTTATGTACTTAAATTTTGGTCTCAGCTGCTTCTAAAAATAGTCAAGAGCTTTAAAAAAAAAAAAAAAAACTCCCAGATGTTTTTAATGGTTTTTTGGTGTCTAGAAAATGACCCGTTTCAAAAACCTCCGGAATCTACCGTCACAAATCAACAGGTACTGCTCGTTGCCTAGCAACCCCAGTGAATCCCAGCCCGTTACCTAGCAACCCAAGAGGGGCTACCGCATATTTGGTCATCTGTTTCTGCTGCTGTGCAGTGGCTGCTGGAAAAAAAGAGTTTAGTTGTTGACTTAACTATCCAGAAGCAATATTCTGCATTCTTATTGATTGTTCAGGAGGCTCCACTTCTGCTTTTCAAAGATGTACATACAGTTGTATAACTGCACACCTGTTTACAGCCACTTTTATGTGCAATATAAATGTTGAAGACAGCTCAAAATAAGCAGAGCTGATCAGACTAAAATCTCACTATTTAAGAAGGATTTTGTGCAAAAAAAATCCCAAATATGCTGTTTTGTAGCCCATAGACCTATCCCAACTTGTTAAACGAAGAAGGACAGGTCAGCTTTTAAGATATTTGTTTTCTTCAGAGTGCCAACATGAAGACAAGTCAAGATGTCGATGAGCTTCTGATGGGCATGGCGTCTCAGATAGCAGAAAAAGAAGACCACATTGTTGTGGAGGACCTCAGAGGTTTTCAGTTTTCTCCTGAGTTTTTAAACTGTCGATGCTGAAACATCCATTACGCATCTAACGCTTTTTCCACTTTCACAGACTTCATGTATGGACCGCTGAGGTTCAGCCGCACAGATCTGGTGGCTTTGACCATCCAGAGAGGGAGAGACTTCGGTCTGCAAAGTTACACAGAGACGAGAAGAGCTCTGGATCTGCCTCCTGTAAAGACGTTTGAGGAAATTAATCCTGAGCTCAGCAGCAACAACCCGCAGGTCTCGCCTGCAGCCTCTGACAAGATGAATTCATGGACAAAAAGATAACATGCATTAAACGTAACTCTGCTTTGATAGCTGCTGCGCGACGTTGCGGAGCTGTACGGCGGAGACATCTCGAAACTGGAGCTCTTCCCTGGAGGTTTGCTGGAGTCCACCGACGGACCCGGTCCGGTTTTCTCTGCCATAATCCTGGATCAGTTTGAACGCATCAGAAACGGAGACCGCTTCTGGTTCGAGAACAAGCAGAACGGGTAACGCTGAAGACTTCCCACCCTAGTGGAGATACTTTTAATATAACCACCGTCTCTAAAAACACAAAATCTTACCAAGTATTTTTCTAGTGCAAATGTCTTACTAAACAAAACAAAATTAAAAGTACATTTTCAGTAAGACTTGGGTGTTTTCTTTAACCCTCAAAAACCTGGCCAGTCAAAAAATAATCAGGCAATTACTTTCTTTTTAGAACTTGGATGTTTGTTAAGCCTTGAAACAAAAAATAAAAATATATATTAGCTTATTACATATTTAGGCTTTTCCTATAATATACTGCTCACAACAATTTGAGTTTTAGGTACAAAAACAAATTTTTCCTCACAAAATTTAGAAAGTATTGAACATTTCAGGCAATATTTCAGGAATTATTAACTTAACATTGATTAAGTTTTTATCACTTATCAATATTAAGAAATTATTGACTTGAAGTCAACAGTTTCTTAACATTTATGAAAAGTTTCTGGTTCCAGATTGGCAGATTATTTTACTTTGTAACATGGAAAAATGTCTCTTTATAAGTAAAATAATCTGGCAATCTGGATAGTAGTACTTTAATTTTTATAAATATTAAGAATTTATTTACTTAAAACAAGCTCTTATATCTTGATGAAAAGTTTTTTGTAAATTAGTTTTATTTTATTTCAAGTGTATTTAGATATTTACACTATAAATTAGACCAGAAATACTTAATTTTAGAATAAATTTGTTATTTTTACAGTGTATTAATGCGTTTTTACTTCTTCAGTTTGTTTACTGATGAGGAGATCCAGACGATTCGCAGTCTCACATATCGGGATGTTCTCATAGCAGTCACAAGCGCAGAGGAAACTGATTTACAAAACAACGTGTTCTTATGGACGGAGGGTAACAATTCAACACATTTGTTTTTGTAATTCTTTTAATTAAAAAGTATTTTTATAGATAAACCGACTTGCTTCTAGGTGACCCCTGTCCTCAGCCTGCGCAGCTGGATGCATCGATGCTGCATCCCTGCACCAGCGTCACTGAACTGGATTACTTTGATGGAAGCCACGCCGGCTTTGGGATCGCCATCATTGTTATGTGTCTCTTCCCTCTTGGTCAGTGTAGAAATCTCTCTCTGTTTGCATACAGGAAACAGTTTATTTGTTTGTGAAACTAATTATCTTTGCCTTCTCAGTGAGTTTTCTGGTGGCTTGTCTGGTGGCGTGCCTTCGCAAGTACAGGTACAAAAAGTTTCAGAGGAGAAAAGGAAAAGCAGGAAATACAGCAGAGGAGCCGACTCTGGGAATCGCTGGTATGAAACCTGGGGAGTTTTATCATTTATTTGTGATGTTTTGGTTGATTAACAATCCGATTTTGTTTGTTTTTGTCCGTCTCAAAAAGAGCAGACGAAACATAAACCAACGTGAAATTAGAAACAAATAATTAAACTCAGATTGTTAAAGTTGTCAAGCTTCTTCCTCAGCTTTACGTTGTTCCCAACTAGCGCTTCATTAATCAGATTAATCGTGATTAATCAATAATTGAAATAATCGGCAACAAATTTAGCAATCAATTAATCGTCATCTGGAGTAGATAGACTGTTAAAAACTGTACAAACATTATACAAATGTTCAATTTAAGATGAAAAACCTTCTTTGTCTGTAAATATGTTGAACCCAGAACTCTTCAAGTGTCTAGTTTTAAATTCACCTGGTTCAAATTCTGTAAAAAATTATTCAAAATCGTCCAATTAAGCAACTTTTGCTATTCAATTATTAATTAGTTAGTTAAAAAAAGTAAAAAAGATTAACTCTATGCTTTACTAATGTTAAATAAAGCAGAAAGATTTAAGCTTCTCACATGTTGATGTTAAAAGAATTTGTTTAGCTGTAGATTTTAAGCAAAAATCTTAATTTTTATTTAAAAAATGAATTTATTTATTTGTTTTACATCTTTTAATGTATTTATAATATTGTTTAAATTAAGGCTAAGTGGCTAAATTAAAATTCTACGGAATGTGACAATTTTTAATAAAATAATCGGTAGCCTCTTCCTTACCAACAACGGTAAACAAGAATTTCTTTCAACAATAAGTTTATTATTCTATAGAAACTGGATTTGAATTGTCTAGTCTTAGAAATTTCCTGTCACTTTTTTAAAACAGCATTTTATTTCTATTTGTAGGACTTAAAATAAAGGTAAACAGAGGATAGATATGTTTTGAAAAGCACATAGATTCAAAACTAATGAGAAGTAAAGGAGATGTAAAGAAATATTATTGGTACATTTATTGTCATTCTTGTAGAAATTCAGTGGAAGTATTGCAGGAAGAATTTGAAAACTGGTTAAAAACCCTGAATTTGTTATTATGTCTGTATTTAAAACATTAACTTGTTCCTTTAAATTGTTAGCCAAAGTTATTAAGAAAATATTAGAGTTGCAGATTCCTTAGGGGAGATAAAAAATTATGACATCTGTGGCTGTAACTTAAAAATTCAGTAAAGTTTAAGAGGTTTTTATTTCTTGATAATTTAAATTACCCCGTATCTTACTGTATTTATCTATTTATTGTGTTCTTGGCTGCAGCGTACGAGTGGCAGGGTCGTAGAAAACCTCTGCGTCCAGTCAGTGTGGAGATTGAAAACAGGAGGCTGCAGGTGTTGGACAGATCTGGGGCCGCTCACCGCTCCCTCAGTCTGAGAAACCAGAACCACCTGGACATCTTTCTTTCCAGCAGTCATCACCATAAATCTCTCCTGCTCAAAGTACCAAAAGAGTACGACCTGGTAAGTTGCTGACAACCGATTTAAAACGCCACGGTCCAGTTTAACCTTGTGCAGACAGATTAATGTCTAACAAAGTAAAGTTATCTTTGCTTTAGTGCTGCTGCCAGTTTAATCCCTGATCTAAGCATGACTCTGCAGCTATACCTGATCTCCATCACTTTTATCTTTTGTGCTCTGTGTGTGTGTGCACATCCAGGTGCTGTTTTTTGATGATGAGAGCAAACGTTCAGAGTTTGTCAGCCACTTGCGCCTGGAGCTGGAAGACATGAGGCAGGAGATTAGAGTGAAGGAGATGAGGGAGAGGGACCTGCTGAAGGAGGCGCTGACCAAAGAGCAGAGGGCTCAGATTGTGGAAACTTTCATTCGCCACGCTTTCTCCAAGGTACAATCAGCCTCTGGATATTTACCTCACATCCTGCTCTTTGCAGCAGGAGCAGCTTTAAGTTCGCCCACAGAATGTCGTCAAGTCATGTTTGAGGTCAAACCTCAGGCCGAAGGAACTAATTGTTGGCTTGACTTCTGATGTGACGAGTTCTGAGCTGAACCTCAGCTGACGTTGGAGATATTATACTGTGATGACAAATAATAACTAGGGCTTTAACTAACTATAACTGTAGTAAGTGATTATTTGATGATTAATCAATTAATGAAATAACAAAAAGGCAGATGTTGCAGATTTTTCATTAATCAATTTAGTTATTAGTTATTAATAAATTATTCTGCCGATTAATCGGATAACAAAATGGCACATGTTGCAGATTTTTCATTTAACCACTTACGCTTTTTTTTTATCGCAATATTAGAAATGTTGGAGATATTACATTATGATGACAAATAATAACTAGGGCTTCAACTAACAGTTACTGTAGCAATCAGTTATTCTTAAGATTAATTGATTAATCGTATAACAAAATGGCACATTCTGCAGATTTTCAGTTATCCACTTATTTTTGTCTTTTTTACTGCTTTGAGTTTGTTCTTTGAGCAATTGACCTTTTTCGGTCTTTATACTCTAGTTAACGATTAATCGAGTCATTGCGATCAATCTGAGTGATAACAATGAATCTGATTAATCCAATTAATCAATTCAACCCTAATAATAATAACTAATAATAATAATAATAACATTGCTGTCCTTTTGATGCTCAGGTTCTGGAAATAGAGAAGTGTGATGCTGGAGACATGAGCGGCATCTCCAGTAAGCGAGCCAGAGAGGTTCTGCAGTGCGAGCTGACAGCGTCAGAGTTTGCTGAGGCGCTCGGACTGAAACCGGACTCTTTATTTGTGGACTCCATGTTCACGCTGGCTGATAAAGACGGAAACGGTTACCTCTCTTTTCAGGAGTTTCTTGATGTCATAGTCATCTTTATGAAAGGTAAAAGCAGTGGTAACAAGTATATTTTGCATCTTAGATGAATTTTTAGCTGAATTTCTGGCTTTCTACAGTCTGTGAAAGTTAAGAATTAATTGTTGGTTATTTTTAAGGTATTCTAAGACACAAGAAAGCAAGAAAAAAAAACATGTTTTCAAACTGTTTTTATGTATTTCACAAATAATAAAAAAACCATGAATATTTGAAAATGCACTGATGTTACTGGATGTGGACATAAAATGGCGATTATTTCTATAATAATGTAATTACTTTAAAAATAATCACTTCTTAAAGTCTTAAATAAATTATTATAATTATTAAGATTTATAAAAAATAATGTAGGTTTCAATCTGTTTTTTTATATTTAAGAAAAATACACATTAATGTAATGCTAAGTTTTATTTAATTTATGACATAATCAACAAACTATTTATTGAATTGGAGCCCTGTTGAATGCAAACAAAAGTTTGCAAAAGCCTCTGGAAATTATGCACTTTATTCTAGTTTTGTACATCGGTGTATTTGCACAAATAACACATTTTTACCTAATTTTACCCACATTAGGTAAAATTATGTATAAATTGTTACAAAGGTAGATTAATTTTGGCAATGAGTTCCCTTTCCTGGTCCTGGAACAATGATGTGAACCTATTTGTTTAGTTATAGGAACTGCAGTGAAATATGTTTATAACTCCAGGGTCTCCAGAGGAAAAATCCCAGCTCATGTTCTCCATGAATAACATTGGTGGAACTGGCTACTTATCGAAGGAGGAATTCGCCAGGATGCTCAGGTTTCAGCAGCTCTCCTCTTCATCTTTTTCATGGCTGAACAGTGTTTACTCGGCTGTTTTGTTCTTACCCTTTTGACGAATTGCAGGTCTTTCATTGAAATTTCCAACGGCGTTCTGTCAAAGACACAGGCAGAGGACGGCATCAAGGCCATGATGCAGGCGGCAGGGTTTGATGACAAGGAGAAAATCTCATGGAGAGACTTTCACTCGCTCCTGAAGGACCATGAAAGGGAGCTGCAGTTCGCACAACTCAATGTCAAAGGTTTGAGAAAGTTTGGTTTAAAGGTGACCTATTGTGCTTCCTAATATAGATTAGAATAACTCTAAGGGCGATACAAAACATATTTATCACGTTATTTGGACAAAATCATTCTCAGGTAATAAAAGTTTAGTCAATTCAGCCTATTTTGAGTTCCTTTCAGAATAAGCTCTTGTCACTTTAAATTCTAATGAGCTGCTCTTGCACTGGAAACCAGCTGACCAAACATGCTGGAGCTAGAGGTGGGCGATATGGACGTAAACTTTTATCACAATATTTAGTGGTACTATTGAAGTGACGATAAGAACTATTAATTTCTTCTTTTTTCGTTAACTGTAAGGTTCTGACTGCATTACACGTCAATCATAACCCAACAAACACAAATACTGCTCCATCCCATTTGTAATATGCTTTTTTATGTGATTTGTACCACTAAACTGCACACATATTTTCAAATTTAATTATACTTTAATTGAAAAAACAGTGGAGAAAAAGTACAGCAGTACAGAGAGTTTTGGGAGGTTTTAAAAATCACAAAGTGGAATTTATTGACAACATTAAATCAAAATTCTTATTATAATGAGAAATGTATCACAATCATTAATAAACAACATGATAAATGGCCACCTCCAGCTGGAACTCAGCTTTGGTTGCTAGGTGACGGCCTGCTCTGGCTGAGGTTGCTAGGTAACGGGCTGGGCTTCTCTGAGGTTACTAGGTGAGAGGTCAATGCCTGCTAATTTATGACTTTACATTCTTGAGGTTTTTGAAACAGCTCATTTTCTAGACATCAAAAAACATTAACTTAAAGCCAATAAATGACTGGGTGGATTTTTAAAAGTGTTTTTAGAAGCAGTAAAAACCCAAATGAAAGTGTAAAAACGTGTAAAAAGGTCCCCTTTAAGACCTTTAGTTGTCTTTTGTCCTTATCGGATCCATTTCTGTCTTACCAGGGATGGAGAATCAGGGGAAGAAACGTCTGAGTCGAGACCAGAGAGTGTCCTTCATCCTTCCAGCAAACGGGTACGAAAGTAGGACAAACCGTTATTTATTGATACAGGAAGTAAATAGTACACAAATACTACTGACTACAAGATATATAAATAAGAAAGCTCATAAGCTGCTAACAGTTTTATTTGATTTTTATTACAACAGTAGTAAATCAGATGGAGTGGAGCTACGAAGACGGAAAAAGTAAGTCAATTTTCGGATTTCAGTTTCATGCACTGCAAAAACCCAAAATCTTACCAAGTACTTTTGTCTAATTTCTAGTTCAAATATTCATACACTTGAAATAAGAAAAAACTGACTTACAAATAACATTTCGGCAACTTGTTTTAAGTCAATAATCTCTTAATATTGATTAAAAAGTACTAGTTTCACTGGAGATTATTTCAATTACAACATGGGGAAAATGTATTGTATAAATTAAATAATCTGCCAGTGAAATTAGTACCTTTTTTTAATCAATATCAAGAAAGCAGCATGATTTTCGTGGACGCTTCTGGTTATCTTAAATGCAGCAACCAATGCATTGGTTGCTGCATCTCACTCTGAAAGTTACGTGACATCTCAGTTTTTAAGGTATTCAATAAATGCAAATTAGAGTTTGTTTGTATTGGTCACATTACTATTATTATTATGTATTTTTCATGTTTTCATGTACTTTATTTAGGTCACTACCATTTCTAAAAACAACACAAATGCTTAAAAAAAAACTTGCCATTTTTTGGCATTAACTTAATGGTATTTGGTGTCTGAAAAGTTAACCGTTTCAAAAACCTCCCAAATGTAACGTCTCAAATCAGCAGGTGCTGCCCGTTACCTGGCAGCCCCAGCAGACCACCACCTATCAATTAGCAACCCAAGAAGAGCTCCAGCATGTTTGGTCAGCTGGTTTTACCGCTGTATTCACTGTACAATGGCTGCTAGAAAAGACAAGTGTCTTGTTGTTTACTTACCATCCAGAAACCATTTGGTGCATTCTTGTAGGTTGCACAGGAGGCTCTACTTCTGCTTTTCAAAGATGTACAGCTGAATAATTGTAGATCTGTTTGCAGCCACGTGTGAGTGTAAATGTTGAGTTAGGGGACGGCAATAGTGGGTTTTTTTTTAATTCAAAGTGAAAAGAGGCCCTAAAACAGCTCATTCGGAAAGGAGTTTGAACTAGCCAAAACTAATCAGACTAAAATCTCATTATCTAAGAAAGATTTTGTGCAAAAAATTATGTATTGCCCATAGACCCATCTTCACCTGTTCTAGGATGGGAGTTAAAGCTCCGCTCACAGGGGATTCTGCCAGAACACATACTAAAGTAAAAATAAGAAGTAGCCATCCAACAAATTACTCAAGAGTGAGAAAGTATTTGGTAGTGTCGTAGCGCAATATCCCCTTCCCCCCTTCTCTCATTACTCTCTCAGTCTCTGCTTCCTTTTCTGAGAGGGGAGATGTGCTACCAGCTCTCCGTCTAACGGGTCAAATGAGTTTCCTAAATCTGCTGGGATTTACCCTGTCCAGAACTGAAGTAAACTCTGTTTAAGCTGGTGTCGAGAAAGACTAGCCTGGTTTCTGACGACCTCCATCCAGATGCCCCACCCTTCTTCCCCCTGTGAATTAGCCAGGCTGAGCAGCCTGCAGTCAGCTAGTTTCACAGAGCACACCTGTTAACGGTCGCTCTTTCTCTATATTACAACTTGCACTTGTTACTGAACCAGGTTGGTTTTAGTGACTCGGGTGAGTCCCAAGGACGTTGTTTTACATATAGTTTTGGGCTAAAACTAACCTATAGAGCATTTTCTACGTTTTCTTCTCCAGAATCAAACATCACAGCTATTTTACTACCATCAAAGAACTTTGAGGTGACTCATTAATTGAATGTCCACAACATCATGGCACTTTGAATGATTAAGTGACACTGTTGCAAAGAGTTAATAGTTTGGGTCATGCAGAACTGATCTGATCGTCTCCATAGCAACGAGCAGAAGCAAGACATTCACCCCAGAACTACAGTGACCTCATTGTAGCTATGACATCATCTATGACATGCAGATCAAAGAACATCTGAGGTTATAAAAGCTCGTGTTTCAAAACATCAGTTCATATCCAACCAGCTCTTATAACGTCAACAGTGATTAATTGCAAATATTTTGAAGATGGCAGAAGTATTAGTGAGTGTA